>PVJH01000652.1:0-279844 GCA_004026705.1 Nesogale talazaci
AGGTGGGGAGTCGGCCCCCTTGAATCTGGCTCTGCCCTGTGGTCCTCCTCCCGCCTTTCTTAGCTGAATTGCCTGGTCGTCTGCGTTTGGCTCTCCCTTGTGGGCCCCCTAAGGCCTTTCCTTGGCCCCCTGGAGCCTGGCCCTGGCCTGTGGTCCTCCTCGGGCCCTTCCTAGTTGGGGAGTCTGCCCCGTTGAGCCTGGTCCTGCCCTGTGGTCCTCCTCTGGCCTTTCCTCGGTGGGGAGTCTGTTCCCTTGAGCCTGGCTCAGCCCTGCGGCCTTCCTTTGGCCTTTCCTAGGTGGGGAGTTGGCCCCCCTGAATCTGGCTCTGCCCTGTGGGCCTCCTCCCGCCTTTCTTAACTGAAGAGCCTGGTCGTCTGAGTCTGGCTCTGCCCTGTGGGCCCCCTGTGGCCTTTCCTCGGCTCCCTGGAGCCTGATTCTGCCCTGTGGTCCTCCTCTGGCCTTTCCTAGTTGGGGAGTCTGTTCCTTGGAACCTGGCTCGAAGCTGCGGCCCTCCCTTGGCCTATCCTAGGTGGGTAGTCGGCCCCCTTGAATCTGGCTCTGCCCAGTGGTCCTCCTCCCGCCTTTCTTAGCTGAATTGCCTGGTCGTCTGCGTTTGGCTCTCCCTTGTGGGCCCCCTAAGGCCTTTCCTTGGCCCCCTGGAGCCTGGCCCTGGCCTGTGGTCCTCCTCGGGCCCTTCCTAGTTGGGGAGTCTGCCCCGTTGAGCCTGGTCCTGCCCTGTGATCCTCCTCTGGCCTTTCCTAGGTGGGGAGTCTGTTTCCTTGAGCCTGGCTCAGCCCTGCGGCCCTCCTTTGGCCTTTCCTAGGTGGGGAGTTGGCCCCCTTGAACTTGGCTCGGCCCTGTGGTCCTCCTCCCACCTTTCTTAACTGAAGAGCCTGGTCGTCTGAGTCTGGCTCTGCTCTGTGGGCCCCCTGTGGCCTTTCCTCTGCCCCCTGAAGCCTGGTTCTGCCCTGTGGTATTCTCCCTGTCTTTCCTAGTTGGGGGGGCCTAGACACTTGAGCAGGGTTCTGCCCTGCGGTCCTCTTCCAATCTCTCCTAGGTGGGGAGTACGACCGCTTGAGTCTGTCTCCCGCCCTGTGATTCCCTCTAGCCCTTCCAAGCTGGGGAGCCTGTAGTCTGTGGGCCTTAAAGTCTGCCCCCAGGAGCCTGTGTGCACAGAATCTGTGTGAGAATAAGAGGACAGCTGATTGGCTCAGGAAGTAAGCTGAACTTCTACAAACCCAGCACCAGAGGTGGGAGCTTGCTGCACCCTACAGTGTGGGTATCTGTGGCTGGGAGTGTGTGGGTGTCCGGGAATCTGTGTCCAGGAATCTGTGTGCACGGAAAGCTGTGTGGAAACAAGGGGACAGCTTACTTTTAAGGCAACACGGTACCTGACTACACAGCAACCAATATCCACAGTAAAACACAGGTACCCTGTGAAAACACCAATCACTTTGAAAGTAAACAAGGGACTCTGGAAAAAGGAAAATGGCACCGACCTCTTCAAAAGCATCATGTAAACAACAGAACACCACTTCAGTACTAATAAGTAAACAAGAAAGACAAACCACAGCAACAGATCTCATTACATTCATAGAAGAATCTGATGTGGATCTGCCACAGAAAGAAATCCACCGAAGATTGATAGGAGAAATAAAAGAGATAAAGGAAGCTATGCAGAAAAAAGTTGCAATGATAGAGGGGATGAAGGACACAATAGAAGGAATGAAGTCCACAATAGAGGGAATGAGGATCAAGCATCAGAGAGAAATACGGGAGTTAACAGGGGAAATAGCAGAAGCTGCACGCAGGGTTGCGGATCTCACGAACAGATTGGATGAGGCTGAGACTCATATCAGTGACCTTGAAGACAATCAGGTTGACCTCAATAAACGTGAAAGACAGTCAAACAAGATAATAAGAGAAACAGAGGAACACCTAAGATCAATGAGCGACACTATGAAAAGGAACAGCATTCGTATCATTGGCCTACCAGAACAAGACACGGCGAGGAAATCAACAGCTAATTTAACGAGGGATTTTCTGAAAGAAAACTTTCCCAACCTAATGAATGAAAACCAGTCTATCATACAGGAAGCAGAGAGGACACCGAGTAGACTAGACCCCAAGAAGAACTCACCAAGGCATATAATAGTTAAACTATCCAACTTTGCGGAAAAAGCGAAAATCCTGAGAGCAGCAAGAGAAAAGAGGACGGTCACATATAAGAGTTCTCAGGTAAGAATATGTGCAGATCTATCAACTGAAACCATGAAGAGGAGAAGAGAGTGGACCGATATCTTGCAGAAGTTGAAGGAAAACAAGGCCTCCCCTAGAATTCTTTACCCTGCAAAGCTATCTATTAAGATAGATGGGGAAATAAGGGTCTTTCAAGATAAGGAAAAACTTAAAGAATATGCTGTGAGACACCCAACTCTGAGGAAAATCCTTGCTGACTCACTATGGCCAGAAGACCCTCACCCACCAAACACAAGCAGGAGACCATCCTATACTCAAACCTCACCAAGAAGCCAACAGAATAACCATAATCACCAAGAACACATGGCCACAGGTAGAACACAGAATAATAAAAGAAACCTCTAATGAAAACACAACAGAGCTATGAAAAGGGGAGTAGGATAAAAAACACACTAAAAAACCCAAAAGGCCAGAAATGAACCCACCACAGATTGGAATAATAACTCTAAATGTCAATGGCCTGAACTCCATCATTAAAATAAAAAGGCTGGCTGACTGGCTCAGAAAACATAATGCATCAATCTGTTGCCTGCAGGAAACACATATTAAACTCGCATACAAGAATAATCTAAGAATAAAAGGCTGGAAGAGGATACACCAGGCTAATGGTGAATCAAAAAAAGCAGTGGTCACAATCCTAATCTCAGATGAAACAGACCTCAAGGTTCAAGCCATAAAAGGAGACAAGGAGGGGAACTTTATAATGCTCAAGGGAACACTTCACCAGGAACCAGTGACCATAATAAATATATACGCGCCGAATGAGAGACCCGCGAAATTTGTCAAACAGACTATTGAGAACATGAAAGAAGATAGTACAGAATCAACAATTATTGTAGGAGACTTTAACACACCACTATCAGACAAAGACAGATCTTTGGGAAAGAAGCTCAGCAAAGAGGCTATAGAACTAAATACCTCAATAAGACAACTAGATATGATGGACACATTCAGGACCTTCCATCCAAACGAAAAAAAAATACACATTTTTCTCAAGTCCACATGGCACATTTTCAAAAATTGACTACATGCTGGGACACAAGTCAAGCATAAGTAAATTCAAACACATAGAGATCATACAGACATTCTTCTCTGACCACCATGCCATAAAGCTGGAGATTAATAACAATACCACTAGTAAATCAAGGGCAAAAAGTTGGAGAATGAATAACGAAATCCTAGATCAAAACATTTCTAGATTTCAATGAAAAGGAGAATACTACATATCAAAACCTCTGGGATACCACAAAGGCAGTTATCAGAGGTAGTCTGATTGCAATAGGAGCATATATGAAAAAGGAAGAGAGGCGTATGGAAGACACACTCTCACAAAAACTTCAGCAACTAGAACAGAGCCAGCAGGATAATCCCTCCAACAGTAAAATAAAAGAAATAATAAAAATTAGAGCAGAGTTGAACCCTTGGGAAGACAAAAAATGCAAAAGATTAATATAGCAAAAAGTTGGTTCTTTGAAAGGATCAATAAAATCGATAGGCCACTGGCAAACCTGACCAAAGAAAAGAAAGAACAAGCAACAATAGACAGAATGAGGAACGAAATGGGGGAAATCACAACAGACCCTAATGAAATTAAACGGATTATCACAAAGTACTATGAAAATTTGTACTCCAACGAGTTCAACAATCTGGAAGACATGGACAAACAATATCTCCCTAGACTGTCCCAGATAGAGGTAAAAAAAACTAAACAAACCCATAACAAGAGAAGAGATAGATATTGTCATCAAGAGTTTACCAACAAAAAAAACTCCTGGGCCAGACGGCTTCACTGGGGAATTCTATAAGGCTTTCAGGGAGGAGCTGGCACCAATCCTCCACAAAGTTTTCCAGAGTATAGAGAAGGATGGAAAACTCCCCAACTCATTTTATGAAGCCAGTATAACTTTGATACCCAAACAGGAAAGGGATCCCACAGGAATAGAGAACTATAGACCAATATCTTTAATGAACATAGATGCAAAACAAGATATTGGCCAATAGAATACAAAAATACATAAAAAGCATAATTCATCAGGATCAGGTAGGATTCATCCCAGAGATGCAGGGATGGTTTAACATCCGTAAATCCATCAATATTATACATCATATTGATAAACTGTAGTACAAGAACCATATGATAATTTCTATAGATGCAGAGAAAGCATTTGACAACATCCAGCGCCCTTTCCTAATCAAGACACTCAGACAGATGGGAATAGAAGGACAGTTCCTCAAGTTAATACAAGCTATCTATGAGAAGCCAATAGCTAACATAATAGTCAATGGAGAAAAGAATAAATCAATCCCACTGAAGAAGGGGACTAGACAAGGATGCCCGTTATCCCCACTTTTATTCAATATAGTACTGGAGGTCTTTGCAATTAACATAAGACAACGGAAAGACATTCAAGGTATCCAAATGGGAGAGGAGGAGGTCAAGTTATCATTATTCACTGATGACATGATCCTGTACATTGCAAATCCCAAGTGCTCCACATCCGGAGTACTAACAGAAATAGAGGAATATGGTAGAGTAGCAGGATACAAGATCAACAAACAGAAGTCAATCGGTCTGCTCTACACATCTGACAAGACCACAGAAGAGGAGATCAAGAAAGCAGTTCCATTCACAATAGCCAAGAATAAACTAAAGTACCTAGTGATATACCTGACAAAAAAAACAAAAGACCTGTACAAGGAAAACTATAAAACCCTACTACAGGAAACGAAAAGTGACCTCCACAAATGGAGGAACATCCCATGCTCATGGATTGGGAGACTCAATATAATAAAGATGACTATCGTACCCAGGACACTCTATAAGTTCAATGCTATCCCGATCCAAATACCAACAGCCTTCTTCAGAGAACTAGAAAAATTTACAACAAACTTCATATGGAGTGGGAAAAAGCCCAGAATTAGCAGGGTTCTCCTTAAGGATAAGAACACAGTCGGAGGGTTGACTTTACCTGACTTTCATACTTACTACAAAGCCACAGTGGTCAAAACAGCATGATACTGGCATAATGACAGGTATATAGACCAATGGAAAAGAATAGAAAATCCAGAAATAAAACCACTAGCATATAGACAACTGATTTTTGACAATGGCCCCAAAAACATCAAGTGGAAGGGTGATGCTCTATTTAACAAATGGTGTTGGAGACTATGGAAATCTACATGTAGGAAAATAAAACAGGATCTCTACCTCACCCCATGCACAAGAACAAACTCGAGGTGGATCACAGACCTGGAAGTAAAACCTCAAACTATCAGGACCATTAGCAAGAGAGTTGGGGAAAATCTAAGAACCTTGACCCAGGGAATGCAAAGGCTAACTGCAACAGGACAGGGTACACATTCAGGGGAACCTGAAATTGACAAATGGGACTTACTTAGAATAAAACCCATGTGTACATCAAAGGACTTTACCAACAGGGTAGCCAGGTAACCCACAGACTGGGAGAGGATTTTTAGCAACAGTGCAACAGACAAAGGGCTTATAACAAAAATCTACAATACCCTCATCTCAAGCAAGAAGATGAAAACAGATAACCATATGAAGAAATGGGAAAAAGAACTGAAAAGAAGTTTCACTAGAGAGGAGGTCCTTATGGCCAATGAACATATGAGAATATGCTCCCGCTCACTAGCCATGAGAAAAATGCAAATCAAAACAACCATGAGATATCATCTAACACCCTTAAGGCTAGCCCAGATCAGAAAATCAGAGTGCAACAAATGTTGGAGGGGATGTGGTGAAATAGGAACATTTCTACATTGTTGGTGGTCGTGTAGATATGTACAGCCCCTGTGGAAAGCAGTCTGGCGATATTTAATGAAAATGGAAGTTGAACTACCCTACAATCCAGCTATACCACTATTGAGTATATACCCAGAAGAGGCAAGAAATAAACCACAGCCAGCGGTATGCACACCAATGTTTATTGCAGCACAATTCATAATCGCAAAGACATGGAAGCAAGCTAAATTTCCATCAGTAGATGAAGGGATTAGCAAACTCTGGCACATATACACAATGGAATACTATGCCTCACTCAAAAGCTCGGATGAACACATGAAACACATCTCTGCGTGGGAAGAACTGGAGGAAATTATGCTAAGCGAAGTTAGTTAATCACAAAAGGAGAAATAGTGCATGAGCCCTCTGAGGTAAGTAGAAACAGTATGGTGAGTATAAAAGAGAAAACATCTGTACCATAACAATTGGTCCAAGAAGTAGGGTAAGGGGAGGAGGGAAGACCAAACCCAGGGAGGTACACGTCGGATGCAACATAGTAATGGGAGAAAGATGAGGCGGTAGAGGGGATAGGGAGATAAAAGGGAGTTCAAAAAGGAAAGGATAGCAGAGGGAAAAGGGCACTAATCTACCCGGGGTTGGGGGGATAGAGTACTGGTCTAGTCTTCACAGAAACCCGAGTGGGCAAGCAGTTCCTACCACAAAACACCCTTTAGGACAGCGTGGATGCATGGAAGGATGCAAGAAAAGAGAGAGCTTCAGAGCTGGAAGCAGCCAGAGTCAGATGGGCTCCCTCTCTAGAAGTGGGCATGGCAGAGAACAGGCTGGGGAAGGGGCCAACATCCCACACCCACAGGGATAAATACAAGAAGGGAGGAAGAGGAAGAGTCCTGAACAATACTTGTGAGATTTTGCAGAAGTGGCGGGATTTGTTTCTTGTTCTAGTGTTGTTAATGATACTGGCTCCTTATGTGCCCTTAATAGTTCAGTTTTTGTTTGTGGCAGCAATAGGGCTTTTACCCAGTTATCCAGCATTGGGACAGAGTTATGTGTGCTAGCCTTTCTCCCTCCAGACATAGATATTATTCCTGGAAACGAACCTGTCCCTATCCCTGCTATTGATTACATAGCAAGAAGAGCTAAAGGGCAGTGCAACTAGGTGACCTATTTGTAAGATTAGGGACCAGTATTGCAGTGGCCTTTGGAACTGCAACACACCAAGTTATCTAGGCAGCTAATCTTGGATATGCAGGCCTCATCAGGCACTACACAAGATTTGCAAGAACAGGTAGATTCTTTAACAGAAGTAGTATTACAAAATAGAAGAGGTTTAGACTTACTTGCTGCAGAGCAGGGAGGTATTTGTTTGGCTTTACAGGAAGGATGCTGTTTCTATGCCAACAAATCTGGAATCGTAAGAGACAAAACCAAGTGGCTGCAAGAAGACGCGGAGAAGAGAAGAAAGGAGTTAACCACCAATCTACTGTGGACCGGGCTCAATGGACTATTCCCTTACCTCTTGCCACTTTGGGGCCCCCTCGTTAGTTTATTGCTTTTGCTTTCATTACGGCCAGTATTATTCAACAACCTCATGGCATTTATTAAGTAACAGATTGAGACCATTCAAGCAAGGCCCCTGCAAGTTCATTATTGTCTCTTGGAGATGAGCGATCTCGAACAGAGTGCCACACACGACTAGTATGTGATAAGACCCTCTGCCTCCGTGAGCTGAACTTGACAGCCAATGATGGGTAAGATCAGGAGCACTCTTTACCAACCTAAGACAGGCCATGGTGACCTTAGAAGGCCATTGACCGATGACGGGTAAGGACTGAGTGTGTGTCCTGACAACCTAAGACAGTTGGAGTTCCCGGGAGGATATTACTTGAAAAAATAAAAAAGGGGACCTGTCAGGAGCCGTCCGGCCCAGATATGCTTGACCTGGCTACAGGCCGTATATGCCTGAACTCTGTTGCAGTTTGTTGCCTGGGGTTTGTAGTTTGTCGCCTTTGTAACTGTAAACAGCCCTGGCTTCTGAAGCCAGACTTGCAACTGTGCTGCCATTCACTTGTTAATTTTGAAGATCACGATATGCTAATTGCCTAAGCTTGCTTGCCCTATAAAACTGGCTTACTTCTCCCAAATCAAAAAAAAAAAAAAAGAACCCCACCCCATCCCAGAAAAGATGTAACTACTGACACAACATATTTATGTATGTATGTATGTATGTGATGAGTCATTGTGATGAGTCCTGTATGAGTCCCTAATAAAATGAATTAAAAAAAACAAAAACTTAAACCTCAAAAAAAAAAAAAAAGACAAACCAATTGTTTGAAATGTTTAAGTGAGTTATTTGTCATTTTCCCACTGATCTGTGATGTCAAGTATCTACTATGGACATAGAAACCATGGTGACATGGTGGTTACACTTTGGGCTGATAACCACAAAGTCAGCAGTCTGAAACCATCAGCCAAATTTGTGGGACAAAGACTTTCTTTCTCTTCCCATAAAGAGTTCTCATTTTTGAAACTGACAGGGGCAGTTCTATCCTGTCTGATGGAGTCTCTAGGAGATATTATCTATGGGAAGGCGGAGAGTATTATTTTTTTTATGGCTATGATTCTGGATTTATTATTCTACTGGTTTATTCATCTATCCTTATTTTATTGTCATATTTTTGGGGGGCATCACTGCCCTCTGGTGGTCGTGGGAGCTACCCAGTGCTGCTTCTGAGAGCCACTGGTGGATTTGAACCGCCATGCCTGTGGGCCACAATCCAGCACTCAACTACTTATGCCACCGGGGCTCAGCCTTTATTGTCATATTTTTTTTAAAATAAGGCTTAATGTTTTATAGATGAAGTCCTCGTTTTAAACAAGAATGTCATCATTAACTTTGGCCATCCAAGGGCAAAGCTATCCCTATATTTTCATATAAAATTTAGGTTATGCTTGTCATACTTTACAAACGTAATCTTAATGGGTATTGTGTGACATAGCACTAAATCTATAAATCAATTTGAGAAAGAAAACTATATGGAGAAATGATCATTTCCTGCATACACAACCATGCTACATATCATATAAATTTTTAAAAATTTTTTCCCATATTCACTTAAGTTGACCTGATGGCACAGTAATGAAGGGTGAGCTGGTAACACAACTGAACACTTCAAACGACCCCCAGCTGCTCCATGGGAGAGAGAGGAAGCTTTCTCCTCCCATCAAACATTAGTGTCAGAAACCCACAGTAGCAGGTCTACTTGATCCTAGGATCTCTAGGAGCCGAATCAAATGATGGACAGTGAATTTTTCTTTTTAATGTTAACTTAAATCTAAAGCAATGTAAATTTAAAATTGTGATAAAATAAAATTTGAACTTATTTCTAATGCTAAAAGGAAAGATATTAAGTAGGTTTTCACATATGTATGCTGACTTTTATTGCATGCTCTCTCTGAAACAGGTGGTACGCTTATAGAAATATTCTTCTCTAATGAGTTAACAAGTATATTATGAGGATTTCTGTTTCCATAATATTTATAGCATTGGCAACCCAAGGGGACAGTTCTACTCAGTGGAAGTTATTTTAGTTTGGCTTGCTTTAGTGGAAAATAAAACCCAAATAAACAAAAGTCCCTTGCATTGCTGGCATCAGCCTAGCGTTTTCTTTTCCATATATATGTTCACTTATCTAATGTGTATTTATTTAAGATATCTGCATGAATGTTAATCGCTGCAAGTGATTTGTAAGTTTTCTTCTAATGCCATGCTGGTTATGCTTAAGTATGAAATTATATATGGGCCCTATAAAATGAGTTTAAGAGGTGTGTCCCATTAACCTCTTTGTTTTATTTTATTTTTTACTTTTGAAAGTACTTGTGATATTTAAATAATATATTGGGGATGGTATTGTTTATATCTCCACAGAGAAAGAGGGCCCAAACTTAAACACGGAGACCCAGCATATGAATGCAGCATGACAGCATGGAGTGGAGAACCAGTGGAGGGACCTGAGAACAGAACCCCAACCCCAACTATAGGGGCAGCCACCTCTCTACCCGAGGAAGTTGCCTTGGAGGCCAGCCCTGAAGCTGAAGCTTGGGGAATGAGATATGCCTGACCAAAGCACAGGAGAACAAATGAAAGGGGTGGAAGAAAGAATGACGTGCATCCTGGCCCACCGAGCTTTCAGAGCAATAATCTCACTCAGAACAGCTATTACACAAAGAGGACTGCATGGCCAGTCCCATCATGAAATACGGCTACCCTCGCAGACCCAAGGCTTATTGGGGCTAGGAAGAAGATCAAGATTATACCCTGTCGGACAAAACCACATCAATGCAAGGCACTGGGAGTGTGCGGCAGAGCGTAGAGTCACAGATGGAGTGCAAAGGATATACTTTGGGGCCAGGGTATTGACACCCCATCCGAATGAACCAGGGGTCACTCTGGGAGGTCAACTACAGACCTTGAACTTTATACAGGTTCTTATATTGCTATTATCTTTATTATTCTGTTACATATTGAATAGTACATCGAGGGGGTTTCTTGCTGTTGTTATCATTGTTTTATTTGCTTAAGTTGCTCCATTTTAGGAGACCTTTCTTGTACGTATTGCTAACTCTACAGGTCTATCTAGACAAGATAGACTGGACAAAGCGGTCAGAGGTGAAAATGACAAGACTGATGGCTCCAGGGTAGGGGACATTGCAGAGTGGAATGAAGGGAAAGGTGGTGATGTCGACCAGCCCAGGAAAAAGGGAATGAAAATTGATACAAATGCAGAGACAAGGTGGGTGAGAGAAGGCCAGTAGGGATTGATTAAGACTAATGTAACAGAGAAAAAAGTACTGAAACCCAAATGGAGAGTGAGCATGATAGTGGAACAAGAGGGAAGCAAATGGAAATAGAGGAAGGAACTGGGGGATAATGAATATTTATAGAGGTTCAAATACAGGTATGTACATAGGGGCATATATTTATAAGTGAGGATGGGAAGATATTAATGTGTATATTTATAGGGTTAGTAGTAGGACAACAGACGGGCATTGGACCTCCACTCAAGTATCTTCTCGGTTCAAGAACACTTTGTTCTATTAAATTGGCATTCCAAGATGCTCACCTTTCTGACATGATCACTGAAGACAAATGTGTGCATAAGCAAAGGTGGTGAAGAAAGCTGATGGTGCCCAGCTATCAAAAGGTGGAGGATCTGGGGATTTAAAGACTTGAAAGTAAACAAGCAGCCATCTAGCTCAGAAGGAACAAAGCCCACATGGAACTAGCTTGTGGAATCATGAGGTGTCAAAGGGATGAGATATTAGGCTTCAAGAATTAAAAAAGCACAACATTGCATGTCACTTTCCTGATATGATCGCTGAGGACAAATGTGTGCATAAGCTAATGTGGTGAAGAAAGCTGATGGTGCCAGGCTACCAAAAGATACAGTGTCTGGGGACTTAAAGGCTTGAGTAGACAAGCGACCATTCAGCTCAGAAGAAATAAAGCCCACACGGAAGAAGCACACCAGCCTGTGTGATCATGAGGTGGTGAAGGGATCTGTTGTCAGGCATCAATGAGCTAAAATTATATTATTATTAATTATTAATTAATTATTAATTATATAATGAGAGGAAGTACAGATTGGGGACCCAAGGCCCATCAATGGGTGAGGTGACATCCTTTTGCAGCGGGGTTACAAGGAGATGAGCCAGTTAAGATACAGGGTAGGAACTATGAAATATGCAACCTTCCTCTAGTTCACATGCTGCCTCCCACCCACTATCATGACCCCAATTCTACCACATAAATCCAACTAGACCAGGAGATGTACAGTGAATTTGGAAATGTGGGAAGCTTAGGATGGATGATCCATCAAGACTAGTGATGGGAGTGGGAGTACCAGGAGAGTAGAGGGATGGGGGAATAGAGGGGGAGAACCAACTTCAGGGATCTGCACTTGGCCTCCTCTCTGGGCCACGGACAGTGGGGAGGTGGGTGTTGGGACACATTGTACAGTGTACAGGATGAAAAAATAATTTGTAAATTGCTGAGGGTTCAGGGGAAGAGGGGGAGGAAGGGTAATGTAGGGGGCTGATAATGGGGGCTTGGAGGGAGGGGGAGTGTTTTGAGAGTGATGATGGCAATGGGTGTGTGGGGGTGGCCTGCATACAACTGATGTTGTTAGGGGTTGTGATGGGAGTTGTATGGGCCCCCAATGAAATGATTCATTAAAAAAAAAGGGGAGGGGAAAGGGGAGTTTTTTTTTTGTTTGTTTGTTTTTAAAGAGAAGCTTGTACCAAGAGCTCAAGTGGAAAATGTTTGGAAATGGATATGGCAACATGTGTGCAAATGTGCTTGATACAAATGATGTACTGAATGTTGTAATAGCTGTAGGAGCCCCCAATAAAATAAAAAATAATAATATATTTGTAGAAGTCCTTTCTGAAATCTCCTGGGCACTGATTTTGTGTGCGGAAAATAAAAACCAAAAACCCCCACAAAATCCAACAAAATAAAAATCAATCAATTTTATTTGAAGACTGTAGGTATTCTGAAATTCTTTCAGGTTTTTTAGGTTGTGGCTAGGTGTGGGCAAACTGGTTCTGACAGAGCAAACCTATGTGCAACAGAACAAAACAATGCTAGTATTGGCCAACCTTACCATTATTATGTTTCAGCCCATCATTGCAGCCACAGTATCAGTCCATCTCCTTGACAGTGTTCCTCTTTTTTTCTGTCCTTCTGTTTTACCTAGCCTGATGTTCTTTTCCAGGGACTGGTCTCTCCTAACAACATGTCCAAATTATAGAAGATAAAGTTTCAATATTTTTCATGCCATTAATATTCTGACTATACTTTTCCTGAGACAAAGGTTTGTTCTTTGGCAGTGCACAGTACTTTCAATTTTCTTTGCCAAAATCATAATTCAAATGCATCACTTTTATGTGATCTTCTGTATTCATTGGCCACCTTTCCCATGCATGTGAGGTGATTGAAAATACCATGGCTTAGAAAAATGTACCATAAACCTCAAAGTTGCTCTTCAATACTTTGCAGCAGAAAATGTTTTATGCAGCAGATTTACCCAAGTATAATATGCTGTTGTATGTTGCAGCTGCTTTTAGGTGCCATTGAGTCACTTCCAACTTGTAGTGATCCTACTGACACAAAAGAATTAAACACTGCCCTGTCCATTGCCATCCTCATAATTTTTCTCAGGCCTACTTCCATTGTTGCATCAACTGTGTCAATCCATCTCATTAAGGGCTTTCCTCTTTTTCGGTGCCTCTCCAATTTACCATGCATGGTGTTTTCCTTCAAGGACTGGTCTCTCTGGACAATCTGTCCAAAGTATGTAAGACAAAGACATGTCATCCTTAACTATTTAGAACACTCTGGCCATACTTCTTTCAATAGAGATTGGTCTGTCGCTTTACCAGTACATGATACCTTCAAGCTTCTTCTCTAGGATCACAATTCAAAAGCACTTAGTCTTCTGCAGTTTTCTATATTCAATGTCCAACTTTTACATGTATATGAGGCAAATGACAACCACAAGGTTTGAGTCAGTTAAACACTAGTCCTAATAACATCATTGCTTTTTAATACTTTAATGAAGTCTCCTGCAGTAAATTTACCTAATGTAATATGTCTTTTGAACTCTTGACTACTGTTTCCATCAGCATTGATTGTGGATCCAAATAAGATAAAATCTGTGACAACTTCAGTCTTCTCTCAATATATCTGATGTTACCCATTGGTCCAGTTGTAAGGGTTTTGATCTTCCTTACATGGAGCAATAATTCACATGAAAGCTATAATTCTTAATCTTTATCAGCAAGTGTTTCAAGTCCTTCTCATCTTTAGGATGGAAGGTTGTGTCATTTGCATATCACAGGTTGTTAATAAGTTTCCTCCAATCCTGATGCCACATCCTTCTTCACATAAATCAGGTTCTCACATACTTTGCTCAACACACAGATTGAATAAGTATAGTGAGAGGATACAGCCCTTCATACACCTTTCCTGATTTTAAACTATATTGTATTCCCTTGTTCTGTTTGTGCAACTTGATCCCTGTACAAGTTCAGCATAAGCTCAATGAAATTTTCCCATTCTTTTCAAAGATATTCATGGTTTGTTATGACCTACACAGTTGAATATCTTGATGTAGTCCATAAAACACAAGTAAACAGCTTCCTGATATTTATTCTCTGCTTTGAGCATAGATCTATCTGAAATCAACAATGATATTCCCTTTTCCAAGTCTTATTCTAAATCCAGCCTGAACCTTTGGAACTTCCTTGTCAATATATTGCTGGAATCGTTGTTGGATGAACTTCAGCACAAAGTTTTACTTGCATGTGCTATCAGTCATATTGTTTCTGTTT
The DNA here is from genome assembly GCA_004026705.1 of Nesogale talazaci. Lineage (NCBI taxonomy): Eukaryota > Metazoa > Chordata > Mammalia > Afrosoricida > Tenrecidae > Nesogale > Nesogale talazaci. The sequence continues at coordinate 14,414 of PVJH01000652.1, forward strand.
TCTTTTTACAATTCCATATAAACACACTTTAAGAAATTTCATCATGATTTCTTTTTTAATGCATAGGTTAAGTTAGATTTATTTTTTCATAGTCTATGGTGTTTTGCTAGTTATTTTTATTGTTTATAGTTTATATGTTGTAAACATAGCTTTATGATTATATTTTGTTAAAAATTGTTGAAACTTGTTTATTTTCCGATGTCTGCTTATTTTTATAAAATATGACCATGGTATTAATTTCTTTTGTAATAATCCAAACTAATCCCAAACAAATGAAAATTTAAAAAACTCAACTCTTGCAAGATGACAGTATGCTCCATCCCTCCCCTCTCCCTCAACCCATTCTCTCTGAGTATATTCTCTCATGTCACTTGGTCTGTAGTGTCCCATAAAACTCACAAAAGTTCAAGGACACATCTCAAATGGTGGTGATTGCAGTTCAGTCTGAATTCTGAAGATGAGACAGAGGAAAGTCAGGTGCTTGAGTTAGAGGACATGTTCCACTCCTAACTCTTGCAAGGGATGAGATCCCCTTGCTTCTCAGTCAGTTTATTTTGTATGCAGCAGGAGGGCATCACAGTCAATTCTGTTCACAATTACTCACAGTTGAATTCTGTCAGCATCTTCCCTATCTCTTGCTAAACCTATATGGGGAAAAGTGATTTGGTGAGAGTTACAGAATGCAATCAAATTTCACCCAAATGGCATCCACTGTTGTCCTCCCCAGGACTGTATCTTATTTATGCATATATGATCTGGGTCCCCTGGGAAGGATTTTCCTGTAGGGACTGCTCTCTTACTTATCTTAATCAGGCATGTGTTCCCCAGGCTACTCCAGAAATAGTTTTCTGTCTTCCCCTAGCTGTATAGTATAATTCCTTATATCCATTGTAAATAATAGTAGCTAAGATAACTATTAAACAAGGAATGCCATCTGATTCACACTCTTTACTATGATCAGGATTCAATCTCAATGTTATTACTATTATTACTAATATATTACTGTTACTGCTTATTAGAATAAAATGCCCTCCACTATGGGACTATGGGCACAGGTGCACTGAATCCAGAATTATTATACATCACATAAGGGATTATGGCTGGAAGGGCCATAATAATTGAGTATAAGTCAATGGTGTCCTTAAAACTGATGTGCATTCTATAGTTTTTGATTGATAGGCTGCAAGAAGAATTTCAAATGACCAAAAAGGCTATGCCATCTTCCAATATCTAGAATGGATTCCATTTTGTATCACCCTTATTTATAATGACAATATCCTAAGGAGTATTGAGTTAGTAAAACCTGCTTGGGTATAAAACTGAGATACGTTACTAAGGGGTGAGAATTAGGGTAAAGGATGTAGTATGGCAAATCTATTGGAATGTGGGCTACTGTCAGAGCATGAAGAACCTGAATGGGCTTCCTCATAGAATGAAGAAAACGAATGATTAGAAAAAGAGAGGTTTTTACAAGTTGGGAGAAAGAAGTAAGAGGGAGATGGTAGTGCTTGAAAATTAAACTCTGCTCATTGCTCACCCTATTCTACCCCCACCCCCTGAAACTGTTCTTCAACTGCCAAACAATATGACTTTCTTTTGGCAGTGGTGATATAAGAAGGGTGTGTTCAGTAGGAAAGACCCGTCTTCGGGCTGAGCCCCAGTGGTGCAGTTGTTGAGTGCAGGACTGCAGCCCACTGGGTTGTTGGTTCAAATCCAGAGGCAGATCTCCAGGAGCAAGGCTGGGCCTCTTGCTCCCACCAGAGGGCAGTGATGCCCCCCCCCCAAAAAAAAGAACTATCTTCATTGGATGTGAGAAACGCTTCAGGATAGTCAAAGGATTGAAGCTCCTTTAGTATTCTGCCAGTCCCTGATAGCTAATAAAATAGTAACAACATCACATATTGCATGCATTTTCCTTTCAAGTGTTCTCTCTGTGCCTTATTCTACCTGCTTCAGACCATTCTCCTCAATGTCTTGGTCTTGATTTTCAACACTTTAAGGAAGTCTCATGCATCAGATTTATACAATGCAATTTGTCATTTGATCTCTTGATGGTTGTTTCCATGAGCATTGATTGTGGATCCAAGCAAGACAAAATCCTTGGTAACTTTAAGCTTTTCTCCATTTATCATGAGATTATGTATTGGTGCAGTTGTAAGGATTTTAAACTTCCATACAATGACATGTAATCCATAATTAAGGTCACAAATCTTGATCTTTATCAACAAGAGCCTCAAGTTTTCCTCACTTTCAGCAATGTTTGTGTCACCTGCATATCTCAGATTGTGGATAAGCCTCCCTGCAATGCTGATTTTGTTCTTTTTTTTCATATACATCCATTTCTCAAATTATTTGCTCAGGATAAAAATTGAGTAAGTCTGGTGAGAGGATATAACCCTGACACATCTCTCCAAATTTTAAACCATGCAGTTTCCCTTTTTCTGTTCCGACAGTTGCCTCTTGATTCATGTACAACTTCTGCATGAGCACAACAAAGTGTTCTGTGATTCCCATTCTTCTCAAGGTTATCCATTGTTTGTTATGGTCCACACAATTGAATGCCTTAGCATAGTCAAAAAAAGTACAAGTAGACATCTTTTTGGCATTCTCTGATTTCATCCAATATGCATCTAAAGTCAGCAAGGATATCCCTTGTTTCATGTCCTCTTCTGAGTCCAGCCTGGACTTTTGCAAGCTCTATGTCAATGTATTGATACAATCACTGCTGGATGATCTTCAACAAAATTTTATTTGCATGTGATATTCATGATGTTGTTCTATAAGGTGAGCTTCTGGTGCATCACCTTTCCTTAGAATGGAAATAAATAACTCTCCTTCCAATTTCCTGGCATAGAAACGTGAATATTACCAGTGCGTCTTTAGTTGGGGAAACATTTCAATTTTCTGAGCCTTGTTTTTTGGTTAATGTTCAGTGCAGCTTGAACTTCTTCATTTAGGACCATTCATTCTTGACTACATGCTACCTCCTGAAATGGTTAAATGTCAAATTTATAGTTCCCTGTAAAGTGTCTTTCCATCTTCTCCTGATGCTTCCTGCCTTAATATTTTGCCAAGAAATTTTTTCTTTTTTTGCTCTTTTATGAAAACCCCACAGCTGTCTAGAACCTTTTAATATTAGAACTCAAGGCTTATTTTTTTTTTCAGTTAAAGATATATTCTGAACATTTTCTTCCCAGGTCTTTCCACATTTCATAGTAATTCATGTCCTTAATTTCTATGTGTCATTCTCACTACAAGAAGTCTTCCTTTTTATATCCTCATTCTGGGAATCTTATCTCCCAATACAGTTCCCACTAGATATTATAATTCTAATGGATATATACATTCTGAAAATTAACCCTGAACTATCTATCAAAATGCATTATAAATAAAGCAATATATTATGACTTCAAGATTATAAATTTAAGAAATGTACAGGTAGAGTATCAATCAAAAGTATTATTATGCAAGTAAATTAGTATCTTAATACAAATTTTGATAAAATACCTTGATCATAAAATACTTTATATCTAGCAGTATGGTGAGGAAAAATATGTGTGCAAATAATACAAAGTCATGAAAGGAAACCAGATAGGATGTGAAATTAATTACTGTCTTTTACCACCCATAAATCTCTTAAATCAGCATTTTGTAATGACATGCATTTTTGTGATACTAGAAGTTATATCTCTGGTTTTTCAAACACTCCTGGTATTTCAATGGGATCACCCATTGTGGACAAGTTTTAGTACAGCTTTAGACCAAAAAAATATAAAAAGAAAGCCTGGTGATCCAGTTCAGAAAATCACGCAATGAAAATGCTGTGGAACAGAACAGAATATTGTCTGACCTACTGTTGGGAAGTAAGCCCTCTAGCTTGGAAGACACTTACGATACAAAGTGGTCAAAGCAATAAACTCCAACACACCAGTGAATGGGAAGAAGGTAGAGGATGAGGTCTTGTTTTATTGTTATACATGGGTGCCATGATGAAAACCCAGCTTGATGCTGACTAACCACAGGACTATCTAAGGAGATGACAAGTGTCAACATACTGGCATTTAAAAGACTTATTAAAAGTATGTAGTTGATAGTGGAAAAATTCTATTCAGGTGTGCTAAGAGTAAAGGTAAATCAGAATTCTGTTGTAAATTTATTCCCATCATTGGAAGGTTGATTCCATAATATATTCAAAGTGAAAGTACAAATATAATGTGTTTAGGAGGCAGTCACATTTTGTGATTACTCCTTAAAATCATCGATCAAAATTTGTGAGAAACCAAAAAATGCTATTTCCATAGATTGTAACCCAATAGCTACACTGCCTTAAAGTGAACATATGGTTGGTTCTGTCTTCCTGCAGAGGCAGACATTCTTTGACTATCTCCTCCTAATGAGGCATCCATTCCCCCCATATCTTCCCCAAAGCATGCATTAGGTTTGCTCAGCTGTGATTCCTATCTGCCTTGTGAAGTATGTAACTCCTGAATATGCATGACTAATGGCTACGTATAAAAGCCCCCAAACAATAGACACACTCTCTCTATATAGGATCTTCTCTCCCTTGTTTCCCCTCCCCCTTTCCTTCTTCTCTGCCTTCTCATTAGCTCCTGCAATTTCCATCTTCCACATCCTCATGTGGACCACCAAGCAGTCCTGAGGTGGGTGTGCTGCCGTGATGCATGTCTGGCTTCTTTATTTTGCTCTCTCTATTATTCTCTATTATTTTACTATATTCTTTACTTATTATTGCTGTACAATTACACCTGCTGGGCTTCTGATGATTTGTTAGAGGATGGCTCCCTCAACAAAAATTCCAGTATTAAAGCCACTATATTGCAAGAAAGCCCCACTATGAGATAGAATGAATCTTGTAGTTAGAGATCCATTTTGTGCTTTCTGAAATTTTGATTTGACAATGCAGAGATTAAGCACAAAACATTTCCCTGTTCTCAATTTTCATTCTCTAGTTGCATCATTGTTCTTTATGGACTATTTTATATACTCACACTGCATTAGCTTGGTTAAGAAAAGCAGTCTTTAATACTAGCAGAACAGATAAGGGCTATTAAACCCAAGGTTTGCTTCTTGAAACTGATTATGAAGCTGCCTTCCTGGAACATCAGATTAATGTTATAGGTTCTACATTCTGTGCTTTATTCAGTATATATTAGGAAAAGCCACATGACCTTAAAGCTCCCCTCAGAACATGGCTTCTTTAATTATGAATAAATGTTAAACTCTGTTCCTTTAGGACGAATTTGAGATCTGACTGTGTGAGATTGAGAGTGGGCGGCGGTTCAGCGCTTTCTTAGTTGCTTTTTGCTTCTGAAACAGAGGTAGCACAAATGATTGGCTTTAAGAGAAATATGTTTTCTCACAGATAGAGAGACTAGAAATCTGATTTCAGGGAACCAGTTCTCAGAAAAGGCTTTCTCTGTCAACCCTGAAAGGAAGGTTTTTGTCTCCACCTTCTGAAGTCCAGTTTCTTGGTTCATTTTACATCATCACAGATGCTTCTATTTTTACCAGCATCTGTTTTCTATGCTCTCCTTATGACTCAGAAGGGATTAGAGTTAGAGCATATGTTACACCGAAATGGCTTTGCCAACATGAAGAAAACCACACTCCCAGATAAAACTATATCCTATAGAAGGATTCCAATTCATGCATGTTGACTTACTTAATTTTTTCTTAACAATTGCAGTTCTTTGTGTAATAAAGGATATAAATCCATCGATTGTTTTATGGTTAAAATTATCTTCTCACCATGGAAAATATTTTACTTAACCCTTTGGTAAGAAGTAACCACTTCCATCTCTGAGATTCCCAAACCCAAACCAGCACACTGCTATAGAGTTGATTTTGATTGAGTGACCCTAACAGGGGTGTTTGAAGGTATGATTTTTATAGGAGTAGGTAGCCTCATCTTTATCCTGAGGGGCAGTTGTTTGACGTAAACAGCAATCAAAGTTTAGCTCACAATGCTTTAATTATGTTTTATTCTTATTGTCCTTCTCATTGTCTGACCTTTATGAAGTCTAGTTGTTGGAAAATCTATCAACTGGTTTTGTTGGTCTGCCACCATTTACCCAGTTCTAATCGCAGCTTTACTTTGTTTTTTGAAATTCTCCTCACCCATTTCATGTTATTCTAAGACCACAACAAATGACAGTACCAGATTTTTCTTTTCACAAGATTCCATCTAAATCCACACTTAACCAATTATCTCAGAAGTCACAAAAATTCATTGCGATCAATGGATGGCCATGCATGAGGTGTATTTCTCGTGAGCTGAATCTAGGTCTTCCACTGGAAAGTCAAAATTCTGCCACTGAGTTATTGATGTCCCCAAATCAACTTTGTCATGCAATATTTTTTAATGAATCCTTAAAGTAGAATGAAGTAAGATAGCCCCAATATAAATCTTGCTCAACTATTTATAAGATTTTGGAAAATGGGAATAGTGGGAAATAAAACAAAATTGTGGATTAGTGATAAACATTTTTGCTACTCTATAAATTTTCTTTATTTCAAAATATACCATGTAGCATAAACATAAAACAAAAGTGAGCAATGTAATAGAAATAATTACAAGATGAAAACTATGATCCACCCCAGGAGGTCAAGAAGTAAAATATTTATAGCATTTTATAAGGTTCTCCTATAAGTGTTCTGGATTATTTCTCTATTTCCACTATAGCCACTATGCTGAGTTTTATGGTAGTCATAGCTGTGCTTTGATTTGCAATGCTAGGAGATAAATATAGGTATACATCCCTTGCATTATTATTTAGCTTTACATTTGGTGATATTAATAGAATTAGACTAACAATATATAATCATGTGTTCTTACTTTCTAAACTCAGCATTGTCTTTCTATGATTTAATTTGTTTAGTTTCACTGTGATATTTTATAAACATAACATATAAGACTGCTCCAAAAGTTTCTGGAAAAATGGAATTAAAAGATAGTGGAATTTTCCTATGAACATATCATAGCCTCTTCATATATTTTAATTCCATTTTACCTATAAACTTTTTTGAAGTTCCTGTGCATTTTGTTGATATAATTTCCTCCAGGTTTTGATTACAAACTCTGCTGCTATTGAAGATCTTACATATATATCTTGATATCTATGTGTCCTAGTTTGATATGGTATATTGCCTGAGAGTGAAATTGTTGAATCATATGGTATTTTCAATTTTTAACTTTAACAGCTAATGCTTCCAACTCATCACTTCTAATCTTTCTAATAATACTCCTCAGCTATTTTAAGGGTTTATAATTGTATTTGACTTCAGTTTTAATTTGTATTTCTCTGATAACTATATACCTGTATTTCATTAGCCAACTGAATTTTCTCCTTTGTGAAATAAACAGTTTAGTCATTAGTGCACTGATTTTATTGGTTTGTCATTTTTTTGTTAATTAGAGCCTTTTGCATATTGTGGATAAATACCCTTCATAGTTTGGGAATTTCTGTGGCTTGCTTTTTTTTTCACTCTCTTTTGAATATACTTTAACAATAGATTTTTTCAATTTATTCTAATTTTCTCAATATATTAATTATGAATGATACTTATTGTGGCATCTATTACTTAGTATTCAAATATTTCAGCTTCATTTTTGCCATATTTACTGTGAGAAGTTACATGGCACAATTCAGGAGAGATGATTTATGCTCCACTTTTTGTTTTTAATTTTATTGGGGGCTTTTACAACTACTATAGCATTCGTATCAAGCACATTTGCACACATGTTGCGACATACATTTCCAAACATTTTCCACTTGAGCTCTTGGTCCAAGCTCCTCTTTAAAAAAAAAAAAAAACACCCTTTTCCCTTCCCCCGCTTTTTTAATGAATCATTTTATTGGGGCCCATACAATTCCCATCACAATCCCTAACAACATCAGTTGTATGCAGGCCACATTTACACACCCATTGCCATCATCACTCTCAAAATATTCTCTCTCCTTCCAGGCTTCCATTATCAGCTCCTTATATTATCCTTACTCCACCCCCCCTTCCCTTCCCCTTGAACCCTTAGTAATTTACAAATTATTTTTTTCCACCTTTACTGTACAATGTGTCCCAACACTCACTTTACTGTTGTCCATGTCCCAGAAAGGAGGCTATGTGTAGATCCCTGAAGTTGGTTCTCCCTTTCTATTCCTCCATCCCTCCCCCCTGGTATTACCATTCCTATTACTAGTCTTGATGGATCATCTATCTTAAGTTTCCCATGTTTCCAACTTTACTGTACATCTCCTGGTCTAGCTGGATTTATGTGGTAGAACTGGGGTCATGATAGTGGGTGGGAGGCAGAATGGGAGCTAGAGGAAGGTTGCATATTTCATAGCTCTTACCCTGTATCTCAACTGGCTCATCTCCTCTTTGTAACCCCTCCGCAAAAGAATATCACCTCACCTATTGATGGGCTTTGAGTCCCCAATCTGTACTTCCCCTCATTAATAATATTATAATTTTAGCTCATTGATGCCTGACACCAGATCCCTTCACCACCTCATGATCACACAGGCTGGTGTGCTTCTTCCGTGTGGGCTTTATTGCTTCTGAGCTGAATGGCCGCTTGTCTACTCAAGCCTTTAAGTCCCCAGACACTATACCTTTTGGTAGCAGGGTACCATCAGCTTTCTTCACCACATTTGCTTATGCACACATTTGTCCTCAGGGATCAAAGCAGGAAAGTATATGCTCCACTTTTTGATGGAGAAATTTCAGACACCTTTTAAAATTACCCTGCATGATGACAATCATGTAATGCTTTTAGAGAACAAACTCCAGGACCCACTTAGTAGGCAAAAGGCTCAAATTGAAAGAAAGAGGTACTAAAGTTCGGGAGAGAAAGGATCAGAATACATATATTTTATCTCTCATAAGAGTTATCTTTTTATTTTGTTTAGAATCTTTGATGGTAAAGGCTCTTTCTAGAATAAATATTTAGTAAGGACTTGGCTGTTAAATGATCTGTTTTAATAACAGATTCTTGAATCCCTGCCCAAATTTGCATGATATTTATTTCAGTTGTTCTGATTGGTTTAAAGTATTGATTGACTTCCCTCTAAATGATGAGTTTGGGCTCAGATTTTAACAGCCTAAGTAGAAGAAATTGTAATATACAGGAACCAGATAGACTACATATATGAAAAGAAGCTACAAATATGGAGAATCTGATTATCAACTAGACAAACAGACTATGTGTAATTTCAAGTTTAAGGTGAAGAACTTGAATGCAAACTAATAAGAGCAAAAATATGATCTTAAATACATCCAAGTTGAATTTAGAGACTGTCTCAAGATCAGATCTGATGCAGTGAACACTAGTTATTGAAGATCAGATGAGTTGTGTAATGACAACAAGGACATACATGAAGAAACCAAATGTCATAAACAAGATAAAGCATAAAGAAAAAAGCAAAGCAAATGTCAGAAGAGACTGAAATTTATTCTAGAATGTGGAAAAGCTAAAGCAAAATTGAAAAATAATGAAGTAACAGCTAAAGAGAAAATATTTAAACATCAATTCAAGAAGGCAAAGTAAAATATTATAAAAAATTTACAAAGACAAAGACCAAAATAACTCAAAAGTAAGAGCACACTCCTTATGTCTTAAAAATATTAAAGTAAAAAATTCAAATTTGATTTGCAAAACTGAAGGGTTCTATAGGTAAAATATTGAACTATGCAACAAACATCAAAAGAAGCCACAGGGCCAAAACAAATTGGATAACATTCATCCATTTCATGAATTATCATACAAGCAAGATGAAATTAAAGGAAGAAGTTCAAATTGCACTAAAAGCACTAGCAGAAAACATGGCTCCAGGAATTGACAAATTACCAACTAAAATGATTCTACAAATAGACACAGTACTAGAAGTGATGTCATCTAGGCCAAGAAATTTAGAAGACAGCTATCTGACCTGCAAAGAAAGGTTTATCCATCAGAATGTGGAAGGTGTCAAATAATATCATCAGTATAATATGGAAGTAAATTCTTTAAGAGAAAATTAAAAAATGACTGCAGTATACATTGACAGGGAACTACAGGATTTCAAGTCAAATTCATAAAAAGTAGCAGAATGAGGAACATATTGCTGATGTCAAATGGCTCTTGGCTGAAAATAACCAATTCCAGATATGTTTGTTGTGGTTGTTGTTGGTTGCCATCAAGTCAATTCTGATGCATAGTGACCACGTGCACAACAGAACCAAACCCTCCCTGTTTCTGTGCTTTCCTCATAATTGTTCCTATGCTTGATCCCATTATGGCAGCCACAGAGTCACTCCGTATACTTGAGCACCTTCCTCTTTTTGTTGTCCCATTATCATAATTGTTGTTGTTCCATTTATCATAACTTTAATGTGTTCTCCTTCTCTAGGGACTGAGCTCTCCAAACAGCATGTTCAAAATATGTAAGATGAAATATCACCATCCTTGCCTCTAAGGAGCACTCTGGCTGGATTTCTTCCAAGACAAGCTTTTTTGTCCTTTTAGCAGTCCATGCTACCTAACTATTCTTCTCCAGCACTGCAATTCTAATGCAGCAATTCTTCTTCAGTCTCTCTTATTCAATGCCCAACTTTCATATGCAGATTTATCCAATGCAACATGTTATTTGATCTCTTGACTGCTGCTTCCATGAACATTCCTTGTGGTTCTGAAGTAAGGTAAATTCCTTGAACTCTTAAAACTTTTGTTTTCCCATTTATCACGATGTGGAACCTACTGGTTCTCTTGTTTTGGTTTGACTTTTCTTTACATTCAGCTATAATCCATACTGTTACTTACAATCTTTGATCTTCATCAGAAAGTGCTATAAAATCTTCCTCACTTTCAACAAGCAAGATTGTATCTATATTTGTATATCTATATCTAAATATCAATCAAAGGTTGTTGTTAAGCCTTTCTCTGATGCCACATTATTCTTCATATAAACCAACTTCTCTGATGATTTTCTTTACAAAAAGAGTGAATGAGTATGGTGAGAGAATACAACATTGATACATTTTCCCTGATATTAAACTATGTAGTGCTCCCTTGTTTTTCTTCTGCAGCTGCCTTTTGATGTATGGACAAGCTTTACTTGAATATAATGAAGTGTTCTGGAATTCCCAATCTTCTCAAGGTTATCCACATTCTTATAATCTATAGTGTCAAATACATTGGCACAGTCAGAAACATCTTTCTGATATTCTCCGATTTGAATCAAGATCCATTTGACATCAATAATGATATCCATTGTTCAAAGTCCTTTTCTGAATCTGGCCTGAACCCTGCCAATTCACAGCTGCAACTATTACTTTTATATTCAGAAAAAAATTACTTTTTAAAAATTTTTGAACTTCAGCAAAATTTTACTTGCATGTTATATGAATGCTATTGTTCTATACTTTGAATATTCTATTGAGTCACCTTTATTTGAAATGGGTAAAGATATGGATCTTTTCCTGTGAGTTAACTATGTAGCTGTCATCCAAATTTTCTGGCATAGATAAGTAAGTGAATCCAGTGTTTCATCAGCTTGTGGAAACATTTCAATTGGTATTCCATCAATCCCTAAAACCTTGTTTTTGACTGATGCTTTCAGAATCATTGGTTGTTGCTCATATGCTTCCTCCTGAAGTGGTGGAAGGTGGACTAATTTGGGGGTGATGTTAGAGTGATTCTGTATGTTTTTTCCATCTTATTTGAATACTTCCTGCAAGATTCAGCATTTTTTCCATAGAATCTTTCAATATTGTGTGGACTGACATTTTTTTCTAGTTGTATTAGTTTAAGATATGCTGAGAATGTTTTTTCTGTTTGGTCTTCTAACTGGGTATTTGCACATTTCATTTAATATTTGACTTTGTCTTTTCAAGCTGCCCTTTGAAATTTTGTATTCAGCTCTTTGACTTCATCATTTCTTCTATTTCCTTTAGCATCTTTAGATTATGAACAAGCTTCAAAGTCTCTTGTGACAGACACTTTGATCTTTTCTTTGACTCTGCAAAGGCATTAAATTTATGAATCACAGCAGATTATTTGTAACTTTTTGATGAACAGGTATAACAGAACACTTAATTTTACACAAGAGAGACATGTACATGCCCCTGAAGTATTCATTTGAACAGAACAAGGGGATACTTTGTTGTTGTTAGATTTTATCCATAACAACAACAAAACACTGCACAATCTTTCCCCTTCCTTTAAGTCATTATATTTGCAACCAGTATGTCAATCTATCTCATTAAGAATCTTCTGATTTTTCCATTGACTTACCTTGCCAAGGATGGTGTCTTTTTCTGGAAATTGGTCTCTTTTAATTATAGAACCAAAGTATGGGAGATGAAATGTTGGCATTCTTACTTTTAAGGAACATGCTGATGGTACTTTTTCCAATACAGTTTTGTTTGCTGTTCTGCCAGTCACAGAACTAAGAATAATTTTTGACAGAACCATAATTCAAATGTATCACTTCTTTTGTTTCCCTAGTGGTTTAAAATGATAAAACATATGTGTTAGTGCTGTATACTTTCACCATTCTCATCAACCTCTATACTGAGGAACTGGACTATATAATGACAAACATGGCATCGGGGTTGGACAAGGGCTCATTAAATACCTGAAATGGACATAGTAACCTACCTTCCTTGTTCAATGTGAACAGGTCTTTAAGTACTGATGAAAATTAAATACAAGTATACATCAAACATAATGAAAAAAATTAAAAATGGGCCAATTATGATGAAAGGAAAAAAAACTTGAAGCTGTCCATTATGTAATTTCATTGAATTGGAACCATTTCTATGCTCATGAAGTCAACAGTTAGGAAATCAAACAACATATTGCATTGGCATATCTCCTGTAAACAATTGTTTTAAAATGTTAAAAAGCAGCAATGTTACTTTGAGGACTAAGATGTGTCTGATCTATACCATGGTATTTTCAATTGCTTCTTGTGCATGGGAAAGGTGGGCAATGAATAAATAACACCAATAAACGATGGCTTCAAATTATGGTGTGGAAAATTGATATAAATATCAATTTATAAACCTCTGCTACCAGAAGAACAAATAAATCTGTGTTGGAAAAATTACAGTCAGAATGGTACTTTGTAGCAAGCATGTTGAGACAATTCTCACTTTAGACATCTTATTAAGAGAGACCAGGCCCTCTGAATAGACAACTATGCTTGCTAAAGAATATGGTCAGGATAAAAACAGTGACATCTTCAACAAGAAGGATTGATATAGTAGCTGCAGCAAAGGCCTCAAACATAGGAAAGAATAAAGATATTACAGAACTGGGCAGTGTTTCATCACACCAAAGAACAACCACATTGTCAATGTGTTTATAGACCACTGTTATTTCTGTCTTTGGCCTTCTAACATACCGTACTTTCTCTCCTATACTTTTTCCCTTATGAAAATTAGTCATCTCATTATTCTGTTCTCATTCTGTTATATAAGGGACCAGTTATATTTATCATTGATGAAGTCTTGCGCTCAGAAGTTTATGGTAATTAATATGATTGTATTCAGTATCTTGTGTATTTTTATATTTGCAAACAGAAAAAAATAATCTTAAATGATTGCTTTCTGATAACTATGAGACCATGGTGTCCATTCAGTAACATGCTTGCTAATTTCCAAGATGTTAAGAGAAAACTTACTGTACAACAGGAGCTATTCTATTTATAAGCTGATACTCAGAACCATTTACACTGAATTAGGGCCTCAATCCATGCGGACCAGAACTAGAAGTAGATTGACTTTGCATTGTGTGTTCCTATAGTCTGTGACTCACTTCCTCTTCACAATTGGTCACCTCTTTAATCAAGTTAGCTCATCTCTGGTAACAAATGTCTTCTTGGTGAAATGTCTGCTCAAGTCCTTTGCTCATTTAAAAAATGGTCTTTGATGTTGTTGAAGTGTTGAGGTTTTCTATATGTTAAAGGGTTAAGAACCTTATAAACCTTATATGTATATTTTCCTACCTTGCATGTCATATGGAACAGAGTCAGAAGTTTCTTTGAAGTCAAAATATATTATCTCTATCCTTTATCCCAGCATACAAATCTGCTTCTCTTTCAGAGAAGGCAATTGAATTACTCTAACAAGAGTTGTTGGTCACAAACTCATGCTGGTTACTATTCATCATACTCTTCCATTTGCTTGCAAGTTGATAAAGCATCTGTATCCTATAGCTAGTTAATGTACTTTTTGTCTTTACTTAGAGACCTGGGAAACTTCAGTGCATTCTTGGGTTACTATGAGCATGTGTGCATCATTTATTCACTGTTTCTATAAGATAAGGAACTCACTCAGATTTTTGTTTTTGGTCTTACTTTACTTTGTTTTCTTGAGGAAATTATTTTTAAAGTTTTAATTCAACAATGAGCTTTATTTTAATTATAGCTTTCAAATTTTACTTTATTGTATTTCAGGTGAACAATACTTAGTGAATTAGATTACCTATTAACAAATGTTAAGCAAATTAATTACGGTTTTTACAATGTGTCAGCATTATCATTATTTCCATTTTGTCCCTCCCCCCCTCCTCCCCTCCTCCCCACCAGCATCACTGCCATGATGGACCATTTTGTTCCTTTTCTTCTCATTGACCTAGTTACCTTTTGTCTCCTTAATTTTTGCATCTTTACTTCTAGGTAAATGTTCACCATTTATTTCATACAGTTAGTTAACCGGTGAAGGGAACACATTATTCACAGATGATATTGTTTATCATATAAGCCAATCAATCATTTAACTGAAAGGTGACCTGCACAAATAGCTTTTATTCCAAGATGTAACATAGAGCATATTATTGGAGCATTTGGAAAAATATTGAAAATTTCTTTGGTCTCTGTGAATAGTAGGTCTAGCTCTTTGCAGGAATTTGAGATTTGTTCCCCAATTTCCTGAGCATCTAGTTCTTCTGGTCTGTGGTTCACTTGCACTGTTAGTCCCGGGGCCTTGTTTCTTCTTTTAACTTTTGATCTCTTTTATTCTATTTTGCATCATAAAATTAGAGATAACTAACTGTATCTTAGATGGTGTCTTGCAAGTTTTCAAAACACCTGATGCAATGTATCAATTTAGAACATTACTTTTGTGAACTGCACCATGCCAATTGACTAAGATGTCTCCTGAAATGATGATCCCAAGTTTTTCTCATCATAAAAATAACTAATCTCTGCTATCTAGAAGGTGATTCTCACTTCCTCTCAGTCTCTCACTGTTAAGTTCAAAGAATATTGCTTTATTTGTGTATGTAAATGTATATATGTATAAACACACACACTCCTCACTTTTTATAATAATGGGTTCAAGTAATATGCTTTCTGGTTATTGAGTGATTTCAATTAGCAAAATGTCCTCTAAACTCAGCCATGATATAGACTGTTTTCTAAGCTCATCATTCTTAATATTTTGCTAGATATTGCATTATTTGTACATAGTACAATTTGTATATCCATTTATCTGTTGATTGTCACTTGTTTCTAATATTTTCTACTGTTAATGAACAAAAGTGTGTACATGAGTAACTGTGTCACTATTCTTTTATCTCTAAGGAGTGGAATTGATGGATCATTAGGTATTCATATTACTAGCTTTTGAGGAAAAGATCTTATTGTTTTTAATAGTTAGTGTTTGTGCCATTTAAAAATTCCACCAACAATGCATACAAATTCCAATCTTCCCACAACCTTATGAGGATGTGGTTTATCCTGTTTTTATTTTGTTTTTCTTTTGACATTACTGTTTTTGCAGGGTTAAAATAGTATCTAATTGTAATTTTGATTTATGTAACACACCAGTAGTTAATGAGGGACCCCATTGTGCAATGAGCAAGAGTTGAGCTACTAGCTGAAAGATTAAAAGTGGAAACCCACCAATTGCCACGCAGAAAAAAAGACAAGTTATTCTGATTCCCTGAAGGTTTGCAGCCTTGGAAACCACATGGAACGGTTATACTCTGTGTTACAGGGTCTCTATGAGTTTAAATAAACTTGATAGCACTGGGTGTGGCTAACTGCTAATTGTAAAAATATCTTTTCCTCTCCTAGTTTGTCACTTGAATGTCTTCTTTGTTGAAGTGCCTGCTCATGTCCTTTGCTTATTTTATAAATGGTCTTTGTTGTTGTTGAAGTGTTGAGGTTTTTGATATACTAAAGAGATTAGAACCTTATAAGAATTGTCATTGCCAAAGACTATTTCTCTCAAATGTGTAGGTTCCCTAATTTCTTGATGAATTCTTTTGATGAGTGTTGCTGTTTGGTGCTGTTGAGTTTGTTACAAATTATAGTGAACTTATGTATAACAGAATAAAACACTGCTGGGTCCTGCACCATCCTTACAATTGCTCCTACCTTTGAATTCATCAGAACAATTAATCCATCTTTTTAAGAGTCTTCCCTTTTTTCCACTGCTTCTTTCCCTTATGAAACATAATGCCCCTTTCCAGGGACTAGTCTCTTGTTACAACATGAGTACAATATATGAGACATCATGTCTTCCCATTCTATGGAGTTTTCTGGTTGTACAAAAACTTGTTGGTTTTTTAATACCTTTTTTTAGGTCTCCTACATCTCATCACAATGCATACATTCATCCATTGAGTCAAGCGCACTTGTACGTATGTCATCATGATCATTTTCAAAAGATCTTCTATCTACTTGAGCCCATGATATCAGCTCCTTGTTTCCCCTACTCCCTTCCCTGTCCACCCTTCCTCATGAACCCTTGAAATCTTATAGATTATTATTTTCATATATTACATCATTCTCTGTCACCCTTCACCCACTTTTCTGTTGTTCGTCTCCTTGGGAGGGAGTTATATGTCGATATATGTGACCGAGTCCTCCTTTCTCACCCCACCATTCCCTTATCCTCCTGGTATCTCTATTCTCATTTTTAGCCCTGAGGGCTTATCTATCATGTACTCCCTGTGTTTGGGGCTCTTATCTGTAGCCCTGTGTATGTTCTGGTCTATTCCAATTTGCAAGGTAGATAGAGGTCTATATACAGGCATGTACAAATGTAAATATATTTATATTTAATGAGAAGGGAATCAATCTATGTACTTATATCTGTATGTTAAGAATTAAGTGTGCATGGAAATTGGGCCTTGTGAGAGTTAAGTTTATTGTGAAAATCTGGTCAATGAATACATGCATTATTAATTGAAGAGTGGAGAGATAAATGGCTTGGCAAGCCTCACCTTCCTGTCTTTTGCTCTCTGATGGTCAGACCAGTTTGTGACTCCCTTAATAAGTTCTTTGCCTCAGATGTCAAGGCTCATTTCCTGTGAGACATACCTAAGGAGAAGTCACATGGACCTCCCCTGATGCAGCCCTAAGTGTTGAAGAAGACATAAGGAGACTCCTGCCAGCACCGAAATGCTTACTTGCTCACTGATTCAGCTTTCCTCCTGCTTTCCGTGTCATTGTGGTTATTTTGTGAGTAAGAGGAGGACTAGTGTAGAATAGTGTCAGACATATGGGCTAATGTTGGACTCAATTCTTTCTTAATATACACTAAACCTTTATATAAAACCCTCTCTTAAACACACATGAGTTTCTGTGGATTTGTTTCTAAAGTGCACACAGGCCTCAACTCAAGTAATCCCTGAACACAAGAACACGTTGTTATAATAATCTGGCATTCTGTGAAGTGCACATGCTTGCTGAAGATAAAATAGGTGAACCAGCGAATGTGGTAAAGAAAACTGATGGTGCCTGACTATCAAAAGATATAACATATGGGGTCTAAGAGGTTTGAGGTTAAACAAGTGGCAATCTAGCTGAGAAGCAACAAAACTCTCATGAAAGAAGCAGACCAGACTGTGTGATTATGAGGTATCAATAGGATCAGACATCCAAGATCCAGAACAAAATTATACCCAATGTGAAGGGTGGGGTGTTTTGGGCATGGGGTGGAGACCCAAAGCCCATCAGCAGACAATTGGACATCCCCTCACAGAAGGGTCACAAGGAAGAGATGATCCAGTTAGGGTACAATAACACCATTGAAGCATACAATGTTCCTCATTATCATGACCTCTATTCTACATTACAAATAGGAATTGTTGATTCTTTTTTGTTTATTTAATTTTATTTGAGGCTTGTACAGAGTTGTTGATTATTTTGGCAGTCTGTAGTATATTCAATATTCTTTGCCAACACTTCAATTCAAATACATAAATTCTTCTTCACTCTTCCTTTTCTAATGTCCAACTTTCACATGCAATTGAAAGTACCATGCCTTATATTAGGCAAGCCTTGTGCAGCAGATTTACTCAGTGTAAGACACCATTTAATTGCTTGACATGTGCTTCCATGAGCATTGATTGTGTATTCAAGAGAGATGAAATAATTTCAGTGACTTATCAATTTATCATGATGTTACCTATTCTTGTATGCATTCTTGTATGAGGTTTGTTGTTTTAGGGGCAGAAACTGTCCGGTTTTTATGACAGTAGGGATATTTTCTGACAGTAAATAAAAAAATTCTTTGTGTTATTTTTCCTCTTTTTTAGTTTTGGTTTTATGTTAATTGTTCTTTTTTTAATAGTAAGGGTTCAATATAATTCTCTGCATTTCTTCATTTTTCTTCATTTTTCCTCTGATAGTGAAGATGATTTTACATACTAATAAAGACCAAAGACTACATAAATCCTTAAGGACAAGTTACATCTGAACACAAAGAAAACAAAAATAACTCCAGTAGGTGTTATTCATTTTCTCATTCAAAATTGAGAAAAATATTGAAGTTGTCAATAATTTTTTTATTGAATACCAAATCAATGCCCAGGAGTGCTGTAGTCAACAAATCAAACATGTTGGGTAAATATATTGCAAAAGACCTCTTTAAATTGTTGTAAAGCAAGTGTATCACTCTATTTCAAGCCCTGATATTTTTAACCAGTCCATATTCCAACTAAATTACTGGTGAAGAATGTTGTATATTTTATGGACTATCAGAATAATGATCATACATGTCTTGGAAAAAGTATAGCCAGAAAACTCCTAAGAAATGAAAATGATGAGTGTGATAGTTACATAATCTGATGTCAATTTGAGAGGAATATGAGTGAAGGGGATCAATAGGACCATAGCCAATGAGGTTTCTGTGTGGGCATGGCCTTCTCTTGAGAATTTATGGGAAATTGGGTAATTTTTCCTTGGAGGTAGGAGACACCTTTCTCTCTCTGCTGACTTCCTTGGGAGACACTGCAAGACACATGGAACTACCCTAGTCTCCTGAGATGGAGAAGCCACATGGAACTACCCTGATGCAACCAGTCCTCTGAAGCCAGAGAAACCACAGAGAGACCTTTGCCAGTGCTGAGATGCTTATAATACTACTGGATCCCAAATACATTTTAACACTCCTCTCATGTGATTTGTTATTGCCCATTCTCTCAAAAGAATTAAGGAATTTATTTATTTATGCATATCTTTCTTTATTGATTTCATGTTTTGTGCATTGTTGCTATTTTTTTTTTATATACTGCTGTTTTGTTCTTCTATTTTTTTTTTTTTTACAATGTCTTCCTCTTTAGAAAGTTCATGGGAAGGAGATGAGGCAGTCAGGGTGCTGCGTAGCAATGATGAAACATACAACTTTTCTCTAGTTCTTTAATGCTTCCTCCCCCACTATCATGATCCCAATTCTATCCAACAAATCTGGTTAAATCAGAAGACATACACTGGTACAGACAAGAGCTTGAAACACAGGAGGCCCAATAATGAGAGTAGTGTTACCAGTTACCAGGAGGATAAAAGGAAGGCAGGGAAGAAAGGAAAAGGGAACTGATCACAATGATTTACATATAAATGTACATATTTACATATACCTCTCCCTGGGGAATGGACAACAGAAAAATGGGTGAAGGGAGACACAGACAGTGTAAGATGTAACAAAATAATAATAATTTATAAATTATCAAGGGTTAATGAGAGAGGGATGGGGAGGGAAGGGAAAATGTGAAGCTGATGCCAAGGGCTCAAACAGAAATAAAATATTCTGAGAATGATGATGGCAACAATTGAACAAATGTGCTTGACACAAGGGATGTATGTATGCATTGTGTTAAGAGTTATACAAGACCCCAATCAAATGATTTAAGGGAAAAAAGAGGTAAAGAAAAAAATGAGGGATGTCCTGTCAGTTATTCAAAGAGATGAGTTTGAAAAGTGTTTCAAGAATGGAATCACAGATTGGGCAAATGTATTAAGTATAATGGAGAGTACTTTGAAGGTGATAAGGTTATTTTGTAAAAAATGAACTACATAACTTTGAAAATAAATTCGGAGTTTTTTTTGTATTTCCTTTTATCTTTTTTCGCTGTTTTCTGAGGCTTGGGTGAAGGGAGTAGGGTCACTAATTTCCTGGTTGGTACTGTGTGTACAAACTATAAGTTGGTAGGTGGTTGTGATGAAAAAACATGGGTCCCTAGTTATGGGATGGGTGGCATGGGAATTTGTGTTGTCAGTCTGGTAGGGCAGCAATTATGGACAGCCTCTCATGCCTCTGGTCACCAGTCTTGCTAGTAGAAGTGCATGCTGTAAATCGCTGAGTAGGCTGGGAAGCAAGGGCGTGGAGGTGAAACAGTCATAAGCTTATGGTCACATGTCCTACAGTGTGAAAGTAAGTTTCATTGATTACTGGGAGAGAAAAAAGGGGATGCATCTCACTAGACTTGAGGATGGTCAGGGGAAGGAACATGTCCAGTCTCTGGCCTGGGTGCTGAGGGACTTTATAAAGAGTATAGCTGATGATAAGGCCCAGCTCTAACTAAATATGAGGAGGTGGTTCTAGCCAGAGTTTTGTCTAGTTGGACTCTATAACTGCCACTCCAAAGATCCTCTTTTCCCAGTATTACCCACTCAAATGATCAGGGACCACTGCTAATGAGTTATTCTCTCCCAGTTCTGGGTTCCCTCCCTGTTGTCATTTATATACTTAGAGTTCTTTCTCATCTTTTTGCACTTTCCATCCTTATAGCCAATTTGTATTCTGCCTACCTTGCTTTGTTCAGATTTACCTACAGAGCCTCTCTGTCTCCTACTGAGGAATCACAAAGTTTTCTTCTGATGCTCTTCATTTAGCAATGCTACTTGCTTTGTTTCAAGATGGCCATGCGTCAGAGCACCTTCAATCATTAAATTTCCTCTTTTGTTTTCATTCAGTCTCTCCTCTGATTGAATTTCATCTAAGTATTCACTCTTCCATTTACTTACATTTTCAGATTGTCATATTATGTTCGACTAGATTCTATATGGAAGCCAAACCAGTGATGTGTGTGTGTGTGTGTGTGTGTGAAGAAAGTGACTTGCACATTCGTGAAAATAGATAAATCCAGTTTGGTTCATATCTAAGGACCAGATATTAAGCTAGAGTCTATTCTTGATTCATGTAGCTATTGGAGTTAATAACCAGGAAGCAGGAAGACCATGGCTTATGGATGCAGAAGTGGATAAATGCAAGTTCAACAGCTAGATGACAGAGCTTTATGGCTATCAGAGTTGGTATACAATATGATAGGCAGCTGACTCTACTCCAAAGAACAGGAAACTGACAAGTCAGATGCAGGATTCAGACCAGCAAGAAGGAAAGAAACACGCTATAGTGTCTACTATTTATGAACTAGGCCATACCCCAAGGAAAATATTGTTAGGTCTGTAACCTGAATAAGGGGTTGTACTCTACCCTAATCTTCCCACAAGCACTTGACAGCTCACAGCAGATTTTGTTTTGGAATTGGTAACATTATATCAGATCATAGGGGAGACCTCAATTACCATAGCACTGATATTCTGGATCTGGCCAATTTAACTCAAAATCTAACTCTCCCACATAAGTATCTATTTTGCTAGACTTCTGGATTCTTTGCGACTTGGGGACAGTACAGTGTGTAGGTATGTGTGCGTGTGTGACGGTTCTTTTGGGCTATCTTTGGAACTCATTCATTTTTATAGTTCCAAAAATTTCCTCACTCCCAAAGGTGAGAACTTTAGGTATATCTTATTGTAGTCTAGATTTTGTGCTATTATAGCTAAATTAGACTTTAGAATTCGGAGTTATAAGAGAAACAGCAATTATGTTTGAGTCCCTGCTATAAGAAAGACATTGTACTCTTAGATTGTATTGTGTACAAAGATAGTTAAGGTCAAATCTGTGTTATCTATAGAAAGCATGAAGACAGAAAAAAGCAACAAGAAAGCTTGTATAGTTTTATAGCAAATGGCATGATTTTAGTTATCACATTATTGTGTGTGTCTGATTGTTCAGCTAAATTATTTGGATAATTTCCCTGATACATTATTGATATATTTTCTTTTAATAAAATATTTTCTGGATTTTCACTCTTTCTGTATCTCCTTGTTAAAAAGTTATATAGATTAAAAATAGTTACATAGATTTCTTTATATTCTCATTGTCTTCGCAGAGATTTTTCCCTTTGTTTTTCTCCTTTTCTTTCTCTTTTGTCTGATTTGGGTCCAGGAAGGGTTTTTTAGGTATGTTCTTCTAAGACTTGGGAAGAGTATTTATTTTCAATTTGTGGGCAAATGATCTCCATTTCAATAAAGGCTTGGTTGTTGTTAGTTCCATCAAATAGATTAAAACTCATGACTACTTCCATCTGTTGCAGAATCAAAGTGTGGTTGTTATGGTCTTCAATGGAGAGATTCTTTGGAAATCTCTCATCAAGTCATCTTTGAAGGCATCTCTGGGTGGGTTTGATCACCAAAACCTTTGAATTAGTAGTCAAGCTCTTAACTGGTTGTGCCACCCAGAAACTCCAAAGATTTTAAATAGCATGTTTTATCATCAACAAAATAAATAAAGCATAATACTTGCTGGTTATAAAAGTATATTAATGAACATAAAATTATGGACTAACACACAATAGTAAAAAAGTGCAAAAGCACCTTTGCTCAAACAAAAGTGATTTAAAGGACAAAGTCAAATTAGAAAACTAAGTAAAAGGGTTTTATCACAGGCCAGAAAGCTGTTTATTATTTTCAGCTATTAACAAGCACTTCTTAACTAGACTAGTAAATATTTTGTTTATCCAAATTGATAACGTTTCTGCCATTAAATAGCCCCAAATCTTTGAAGAAAGGACTATCAGATCAAATCAGATCTTTTTCATCACATATATTAAGTATAATAATAATATAGTTATGTAGGGAATTATTAATTTTGGAGAGGGATGTCAGTCTAGATATAAGGAATATGTGATTCCCCTCCCCTTTCCTATGTGATTTTTTTATGTGATACCTTGAACCTGGTCACTGGTATATGTGTATATGCTTTTAGATACTGATACATATGTGATATGTAAGTAGCTCTGATTTTCAAGAAGATCATATTCATGGAAGAAAACTTCTATATCTCTCTCCCAAAGAGAAGCTGATGGCTCAAGCTGATGACTTTTAATTCATAGCTTAGTACTCAACTACTACCAGCGTGTGTGTGTGCATCTGTGCACTTTCACTATGCACATCTGTGTCTATTTGAGTGTGTGTGTATAAAGATGGCACAAATAATTTGTATTCCACTACTAATCCCAAAGTTGGCAGTTTGAATCTTCCTCATTGCACTGTTTGAAAAAAGTTCTGGAAATCTTAGATTAAGCTTTCAGTTTTGAAAATGCCATTGGTAGCCATGAATTGAGACTTATTTAATGGCAACTGAAAACAATGACAACTGTAAATAGCAGGGGGTTTCTGAAAATCGGTGTGAAAACAGAGTGAAAAGAGAATGGAATTTTTTCACAAACCGTTTGAAGCCTGATTAGATAATACATAAAGTTGTAAGTTTGGACTTGGAAACAACATTTTAAAAAAATTCTGCCCCCATCTTTCTCTCTCCCATTCCTGTTTATTCTGATGATTGCATCAATCAATCAATTGTTATAAGCAAAGCAATCAACATTTGCTTTGCTTATAACAAACCCTGTTTTATTTTCAACTTACATAACATTGGGTCTGGGTCTCTGTGGTGCAAATGGTTAATGCACTGGGATGCTTAACTTGAGGTAGAAAGTTTTAAAAATTTGATACTATCCAGAGGGTCCTAGGAAGCAAACTGTGACTATCACCTCTGAAAAATCAATCATTGGGGCACAGTGCTACTGTGACAAACACAGGGTAGGCATGAATCAAACTAATTTTCCCAGCATATTAAATAAGAACCACAGTTGCACACCATATTATCCAATTAATGTTCTGAAACTTTCATTTCCCAATAGCCTAACTCTTCTTCTAGTAGCAGCCCACTCCACCTCTACTGAAAAAAACATAACAAAAGAAACAAAAAAACCAAGGAGGGCAGTTAGGAAATTTGCAGTTACAGTTACATAAAAACCTGCCATGTATTTGAGCTCCTTTCTGTCTTTTTCCTTCCTGAAAACACAGATGGTCTATTTGATAAACAAATTAGTGGTTAAAAACCCACTACATGGTGGTTCAAACACAGATAACCCTCTCTACAAGCTTATTGACTAAATAAGCTCCAATAAGCCATACATCTGTAAAATCAGCCAAAATGTTCTCCTTTTTAGAGTTATCTTATAAAAGAGCTAAATGAACTTTTTTTCTAAGTGTGTAAGTGCAAAATATTTTAAGAAAGAGTTCTATTATGATGCTATTTGGCTCCTTTTCTGGCCGAAGCAAGATTTCCTGAAGAAAAAGGGTTAAAAATAGCTCATATAACTTACAATTTCATTTCATTAACACAAAATCAAGTATGATGCATTCTTTTGAAATCCAAGCAAATTCTTGCCTAACTTAATTGAACAAAAGTGTTGGTGAAAAAATATGCAACTCAATAATTGATTTTCTCTCATTTAAATTGTTTTATTCTCTGTCAGGATACAGACTGAAGAAAGTAAAGACATTTTACAATTTCTTATTCATTTGAAGTGTGCGATGGAGGGATAAAAACAAGTTTTTCCCACATCACAAACCTCTTGCTCTCTCTCATTTTAAAGCTGTGGCTATGAAGAACACAGAGATTCCATTTTTGAAGTACATTAAAAACAGCAAATGCAAAAAGATCAAACTAGAGTATGGATCAGGGGTAGATGTTGCATCAAACACAGAAGATATCTTTCTCCTGGTGTTTATTCATTCATTGCATTGTGCAAAATCTGGGAGCACAGTGATATAAAAATGTTCACAATTTTTATGTGACCTCTGTCGCACTCAATGTGACCACTCCTAAAAGGTGACCATCTTGTCCCCAGGTACTAGCAGACTCCCAGACATTAGCCAATTGAATCCCAATTCATAATAATACCAAATGTGTTCCAGTAAAGTATGCTCCATAAGATTTTAAATGACTGATCATTTCAGAAGTAAATCACCAGGTCTTTCAACCAAGCGCCTCTGGGTGGGCTCAAATCCCTCATCATCTGGTATCCACCAATTGTGTTAATCATTTCCATGATAGAGGGATATCATAAAAACAGCACGTCTTTCCATTATTGGAAAAATCATTACTCAAGAAAGTTTTCCAGTTATGTTGAACTGTAGTTTCATTTTGATAGTTTTTGCTGATTGATTTAGATGTTATCTTTCTTGGGCTAAGTGTGAACTATTGTGGGAAGCAATGAATTATGATAAAGCATTCCTCAAGCATGATCCTTGACTACCAACATCAACCTCATCTGGAGATTCCACTCCTGAGAGATAATTAGAAACGATGACTCTAGCAATCCATGTTTTAAGGAACACACCAGGGGAAGGGGATTCATGTGAATATTTCATAATTTCCAATGTATGTAGTGTATTTCATCTGAAACAATGATTTTTTTAGAAGGAGTTCTAGACCTGTCTGTGCTACCTTCTCCTAGATGATGTATGGGTTGATTGAAAAAATATAACCATCTTTCTTTTTTTTTTAATGTGAGTTTGTTTTCAAAGTGTATTCCTTGAAATTCAAGAAGTAATAAGGCCTTATTCAGATTAAAGAGTCTCTTTTTAAACATGAAAAGAGATATTTTGTTTTCTTGGATTTATAAAATATGTAGAAACACCATTTTTATCAAAGTCAATTTCATGGAAGAAAATAAAATATAGAGGCAAAATTAAAAGAAAAAAAAAAAACCTGTGTTCAGTTCTGATGATGCCCCTTTGAGGGTGTGGCCTATAAGGAAGAACTGGGCATTTTCCCTCCCTGCCATGTTGACTTTGCTTGGACTTCACTGGGACTCACTCTGTGCCCATGGTCCATGTTGATTGTCCCACCATGATCCCTATTTCCAGGTGAATTTGATAGTGGATGGTGGAAATGTTGGTGAAAATCTCCAATCTCCTGGCCTGTAGAGCAGCGGAGAGAAGACTGGACATGTGTTACTCTCCTTTGTCATGGATCCAGCGGTGCTCAAGCAGATCGGAGCACTCACACCATGAGCGGTGCAACAGATGTTATATTTAGGTAGGTTTGCTGGGTCCTCCTGATGTAGTGAAGAATGATCAGAAATGAAAGAAGAAAAGAAAGTGGTGGGAGGGGAAATAACTAAAAGATTAAAACAACAACAAAAATCAAGAACAGAGAAAAAAATGAAAATGTGCTTAATGCTGGTGGAAGCCCTAGCTGCCAGCATGACTGCTTGGGACATGTGGTGCTCTCTCTGTGGAAGCACGCACCACCTCCCATGTAAATACGATGGCAGCACTGCTGAACACAGAGGTGCCAGCTTTGTGATATCACACACACACACACACACAAACACACACATGGGAGTGGAGGGAAATAAAGGAAATCAGTACCAAAAAGAGAGAGACAAACTGAGGGGGAAAGGGCAATAGAGAAACATTGCACAGTACTGGCACAAGGGCTCCACAGCAAGCCCAGTTGCCCGGGGGCTGGGGGTGGTGGTGGAGCTGTGAGTGTCGAAGGGCAGCAACAAGCCCTGTTGGCCAAGGTGTTGGGGTGAGGGTGCCTGCTCTGCAGAATGACATGCTTTCACGAGTAAAGGTAGCAGGGACTCCTGGCCGTGGAGGTGCTTGCACAATATGATTCAAAGTGGTGGGGGCTGGGAATAAAGAAAGGAAAACAGAAGGGGAGAGGGAATAGCTAATTAGAAGGAAAACAAACAAACAAACCAGCACAGCACTGGCAATCTATGAGGGAATGAGGGCTGTCAGCTGCCAAATGTGTGAAGATAGGGAATAAGCCTCTGCTTCCTCAGAGATCCTTTGGGGTAAGGATGGCCAAGCACTGCTGAGGGGGCAGTGCACTCTAGGACAGGTGGAGTGGATTTTTTTATCCCTATCCCACTGGACCAGTGCTTGGAGTAATTTAAAATGCACCATTTGTTTTCTGGATGTCTCCTTGTTCATGACTTTTGTCCAGTCCCTTCCTCTAAGCAATATTTGCTCTACTTTTTCCTTTCCTTGGGACCGCTGGACTCCAGGATTACAAATGGAGTTCACTTCATAAGGGTTCTTAGGTCCTTGTTGTGGAGGCTGTAGGTAGTATGTCTGCTGACTGCACTGTCTTGGATAAGAATTTTATGCCCACTGTTACGGATTATAAATATTCTCCATCACTAAGTTGGGTAATAAAATGAGCCATTGGGTACCGTGGTTGTGTCTACATGGAATATAAGTCCATCATGTGGCATTTTCCAGATGAGGTCATATATATTTTCTGTAGCCTCTGAAGCCTGTAGGGAAATCAGAGCAGATCCATGTTTTGTTTTGTTCCTTTATTATTTGTGTTTTGGCTTCAAATGATTATAAACATAAAGATTGTGTCTTTTCCAAACCAATAATTTATTGACACATCTTAAGAGCAATGATTTGCAAATATTTTTGACTATGACCAAACACAAAATACATTTATTATGACAATTTAATGATTTTATTTTCTCTTTCTCTCTCAAACACACACGTGCATGTGTGCACAAACAAGCACACACATACATGCATTGGAAAATATTTCCAGCAGTTTGACTGTTACTTAATATCATGTTCTCTGTTACATTATTTTTGTGTCTTTCCATCTCTCTTTTAGATTTCTCTGGCCTAACCTGTTCCATCTTATTTCATTAATATAGCAAAAATATATAAATGATAGATGCATTAATGAGCTATAACTCATATCACCAAAATCAATTTTCTAAATTATGCCAGTTTTTATATGATAATTACTTGGTTTAATCTTCAAGTTTGAAACATGCTCATGTAAAACTTAAACTTTACTCTGACAGATAAAATTTCTTTTAATTAAATGTATGTACCTAGTGCCTTTGATGTACATTTTAGATTTACTTCCTTAACATTAAATAGTGATCTAGAATGAGTTGCATAATACCGATAATTTGTTAAGACATATTCTATGCAGGGTGAGACTAGGAGTTGATAAGCACTGAGACTGCTGGACACAAATTTTCACAAGTCCAATGCTCATACAGAGTCGGGCCTTTGAAAATACATGGGAAACAAGGCAAATTCCATTTTAACCCTATATTGGGGTACTAAGAAAGGGTATTTAAATGTGTTATATTATCTGGGATTTGGCCTGGAATAATAAGTCTCTACCTTCTATTATAAATGAGTTTTGGTGATGCTATGTGCTGAACACGGAACTTCTAAAGATCGAAACAGACAGGGATTTGATGTTTGGTGTTGAGTAAGAAGCTTGGTTAGTGTAATGGTTAGATGCACAGCCCCTAATTAAAAGGCTGTAGATTCTAAGCCACTAGAATCTCTGGGAAGAAAAGACTCCCAAAGGGATTGCAGTGTACGACACTGTGTTACTCCGGGTAGACTAGAGGAACAAATTTCAAAGACACGCATATGGATATAAGGAAAGGGTTTATATACAAAAGGAATGGGACATGGAGAAAGCATCCCAGCCCAGTCCAGTTCAAAGTCATAAGTCCGAAATTAACCCATATGCCCGAAATCAGTTTTTAAAGTCTTCTTCCGACTCACGAAGTCACAAGATAGTGGGTACAGAATCGTGGTGCTGGCAGGGCACCTTGTCTCCCGGGCTCAGGGTCCATCAACAGCAGAAGCAACTCATCACTGGCAGAGGTCTCCATCTGGCTGCCCCAGCTACAGAGGTCTGGCTCCATCAGGGTAAAGCTGTGTGGTCTCTCTGCCAGCTCCTCCAGCTTCTTGAATGCTGTCAGCTTGTCTTGCTCGTGATTAATCGTCTCAGACTAATTCCCAACAACTAGGGAAGATAGCTTCTCATCTTCATGAGGGAAATATCGCGAGATTTTCCATAAGTCTCAGGACAAAGCCATACCCACATAGAGGCCTCATTGGCTGCTCAATGGCTATCTCCAGATTAACAGGGTAGACTCCACTGCTACATTTCAATCATAAACTTAACATAAGCACATGACTGCCACAGACACTCTATTTGGAAGTTCTCAAATTTGATTGTAGGGTTTGCAACAATAAGAGCAACATCTGGATCAGAAAAACCTTTATAGTATATATTATATCATGATTTATTTCTGTTTTTATGAACTTTGGCTCAACCATATCAGTCTTAGACAGTGCTAATGCTGCTGCTGATGGGCCCAGGGTGATGAAACACAGCAATATTTCTAGTGCCAAGTTCCGCAGTCAGCAATTGACATTTTCTAATCATAGAAGAACTTGGGTATTTATTTACATTTTGCTACCCAGCTAGACTGGTTCCTTTTCTACCATAACTTTCAAGTGGTTGAATTAACTCTTACTCCCAATGCATTTTTCATCATGAGTGCTGCTCATACTTGATTTGGCAGAATCTAACACCAGCTCCTCTGCTGAGTCTTGCCAAGTCACCCCAAGGCTCAGTAGCTGAGGAGCAGCATGTATGGTACCAAAACTGTTCATCCTCTGTTCATTTTTCTTGACTGCCCATCACCTTCTAGGCTCTGCACAAGACACAATAGTGAAATAAAAAGGCAGGGCTGGACTCAACATTCTCAAAATGTTTCAGAATAAGTACTCTGGATTATTTATATTCATTAAAATACTTAATAATCACATCTCACTCCTCTTCTTATTGAGGAGTTAGCCCATTGTCAAGCACTTTCTCAAGTTGGTTATAGGATATCTTAGACTCATGCTTCTCTTTATAATATGTCTACTTTTTAGTGACTCCCTAAACTCCCAACTCCCACCACTTTCTCTTAGCCTCCTTATTCTCCTGAATTCTAAAGGGTTAAGTGTTTCAAAGCTTGGGCAACTGTCTTCTATTCTTTTACTCTCTTGGAGATTTCTATGAGCTGAAATTTGTCCCTCCAAAATACCCCCTGTGAATATGACCTGGTTTGGAAACTGACTCTGAGGAGATTGTAAAGTAAATTTACACAAACTCATACTAGAACAAAGCGGGTTCTGCTCCAACAAGAGTGCTAAGCATGTAAAAGAAAAGACACAGACACAGAAGGATGGAGACATGAAAAGATGGAGGCAGAAATCGACATCCATCTACAAGTCAAGAATACCTCAGATAGGTGTCACTGCAAACACAGAGACTTCAAGAATTTACTTCCTAAGAACCCTCAAAAGGACTCAATATACTAAAATCCCAATTTCAATTTTCTAACCTCCAGAATTGTGCAATGATAATTTTCTATGCCTCTGTGCTACCCAATTAGTGCTGTATTCATATAGCAAATCTAGGTGTGTAAGTCCGGGTAGATTAGAGGAACAAATTTATAAGGAAAGGGTTTATATACAAAAGGAATGGGACACTGAGAAAGCATCCCAACCCCATCCAGTTCAAAATCACAAGTCCAATATTAACCCATATGCCTGACACCCGTCTATAATGTCTCCTTTCAACTCACAAAGTCACAGGTCAGTGGGTGGAGAATCCCGGCACTCATAGTGGTCTCCCCATGGCTCCTCACTTCTAGGGCTCAGGATTCATCAACAGCATCCAGTGGTGGCAGAAGTAACTCATCACTGGCAGAGGTCTCCACATGGCTACTCCAGCTTCAGAGGTCTGGCTCTGTCAGGGCAAAGCCGTGTGGCTTCTCTGGCTCCTCAGATGTTGCCATCTTGTCTTGTCTGTCTGTTAGTCTCTGACACTAACTTCCAACAACTGGGAAGATAGCATCTCATCTTCACCAGGGAGATATCGTGAGATTTCCCAGGCATATCAGGAGAGAGCCATGCCCACAAGTAGGCTTTATTGGCTACTCTATGGCTATCTCCAGATTAAGAGGCTAGACTTCACCCTTAGATCTCAATAGTGAAATTAACATAAGCACATCACCTCCACACTAGGTAACTATCACAGTTTTTCTATTTATCTATCATGAACTGATTTTTATGTTGCTGATCCTCAAATTTAGACTCTAGTTCCCTAAATACAACTATCAACTTAATATTTACCCCATGATATTTTAAGGGGCATCATGCAGGAAGAGTCAACCTGTTTGCAATTTGACTCTTGATTGCCGTTTATAACCTTGTGTTTCAACTGAGTCCTCTCCCTTCCCAGAACTCACCATTCAGGCAGCCCTGGGGTTATTTGACTTGTGAACAGTTTCTACATGCCCTTTAATATTATGTAAAACTTCCATCACTTTCAAGTGGTTGAACTAACTTTTACTCCTAATGCATTTTTCATCATGATCATCTTCATTTGCTGTACTTAGACATTTTAAGTCATTGAAAAGGATTTAGGCCTTTTCTTGCACCAGGCAAAGACTGTATGCAATTAGTACAAGTTGTGTACTTCAAATTTGAAGTAACATGGGTCTTCTTTGTAATGCAGAGGTTGCCTATGGTGTCTCATTGTACTTACATTGAATGCTTGAGTGTATGTGTCAAACATGTGAGTTTTGTGTTCAGCAAAACCTTCCTCTTTTTTTTTTTTCTGGGAGTCTGCAATTGTTTATGTGATGGATTGATATTTCAGAAACCCTTTGGATATTGTGCATCTAGTCAGATTTCTTGGTAGTCAACTCATTATATGAGTTATCACAATCACAACTGGAGAAATCAAGAACATTCTGAGTGTCTCCATGGGAAGAAGATACTTAGAAACTCAGCCCTCCTCCTTCGGATGCTGCCTAGGTGCCTTTTCCTTTTTGCTGTCTTTGCTTTAGGTCATCTTGCTATAATGCATCTTAACAATGAATACAGCTAGTCGCTGAATCTTGTGAGTTCTTTTAACAAATATTTGAATTTAGGAATTTTCTAGATTAGTTCCAACACAGACTTCTTGAAATGAAATGCTCAAAACTGAATTCTATTATTCTCAACAAGCAATCAAAGGGGGAAAAGCAAGTAAATAACAGTGACTATTATGAGAAGGGACAGGGCCCTGGGGAGTGAGCAGTGGAGGGGACCATGCTTGGTGAAATAGAGGATCTACAAAAAAGAAGGCATTCAACAAGTTGAATTGACACAGTGAGTGGTCAAAACAACGGACATAAATTATTATTTTGAGGATGGTACTGATGGCAGTGTTTTGTTCTGTTGTGAACAGGGTGAGTGTAAATGATCTTTATGGTACCTAACAACAATGGCAGCTGATTGATAGTATCTGGAACCATCATGATAATGAAATAATATATTTGAACAGTGCTATCATTGTCATTGAGCTAATTCCAACTCATAGTGACCTTATTTAGGATTTCTGAGTCTATAATTACAGGAGTATAGAGCCTCATTTTTCTTCTGTGTAGAGGCTTATGAACTAATGACTTTCTGGTTAGTAGAGCACTAAGTCATCAGAGATCTACAGAGCAGTTAGAAAATCCTGTTAAAAATGTGAATCCAACTGTATAAATCTTCTCCAAGTGTTCCAGTGATTTTCTATTGCACCTCTGAGTGAAAAAGTAACATCATTACTGGGGTTTACCTCATCTGGACCCCTTTTCCTCTATTCACTCCTCCTTGCTATAGTTCCTTCTCCACTGTTCAGGCTTCTCCAGACACACCCTTTTATAAAATTGGCAGGCATTGTCCTAAAGCTCTCTAAACTATGATTTCCTTTTTCTATGGTGAGGAACCATGGTCGTGCAGTGGTTAAAGTAGTCAGCTGACAAATAAAAGGTCGCTGGAGAAAGAAAGGTGTGGCGGTAGGCTTTTGTATCAATTTACAGACTTGGAATGCATATGGACATTCTTACTCTGTCCTATAGAGTTGCTTTAAGTCACAATCAACTCAAAAGCAGTAGGTCTGGAGCTCTTATCATAGTTATCTAGTGTTGAAACATCAGAAATACCACAAGTGGATTTCCATAAGAAATCAAATGTATTCTCTCACAATTTAAGTGGATAGAAGTATGAATTTAGAACCCTGGCCCTAGGGAAGAACTCTCTCTTTCTGATGGGTCTGGAGGGACCTGAGTCAAGAGGACATGTTTTATTCCTGACTCTTCTTTCTTGGTGAGTACTAGGTCCCTTTTCTTTTCTGCTTAGTTGTTTTAGTATCTCTTATTTCTCCAAAGAGATAGATGAAAATGCAACTGAATCCTGTAGATTGTATCCTGCCTCAGCAGCAGCTTCAAGGTTGGTATTTAAAGCAGATGGGATAATTACACCAATCAGCAAATACAGGATACTTATATAATACTGAGAATCTTGGCCTTACCTAGTTGACATATATTTGGGAGGAACATAATTTGCTCTGTAACAGTGTTCTTACCCCTAATATTCACACAAGCAGCTTCACTCCTTGGATGGCACATATTCCGTATGTTGTATTTCATTTATTCTAGCTAAAATTTTAATTGTACCACAACAGCTTATAAGTTCTTCTTTATTTTTAATTTCCTTTTTGTTATCTGATATGTTAATGTTTATTTTGCACACTGTGTCCTTCCCTTGTTAGAATACAGATAAGGCTAACATATCTGAATACATTTCATTAATTCTCATTTTCCACACCGGAAATTTTCCTGACACATGGTAGGGGTCAATTCTACGGATAAATTAATGATTGGGTCAATCTTTGCTTACACCAATGTTCTTTTCATGTCTGCATTGTTAGAGATTGGTTGCCAACATGATGCCCATTCTTTCTCTTTAATTTCCATTTTTGTTTCAGTGTGACTTTACAGCTATTCCCGTTAAAAGATTGGGTGACTGTGCAGTATAGATAAATATTATCTCACTGAAGGACATTTTAAAGCAGCTCTCCTAGTAGTTAGAAATAAATGCTGGGCTGCCAATGGGAGATTGGCAGTTCAAAACTACCAAACACTCTGTGGGAGAAAGAGAAGCTGAATGCTCCTGTAAGCATTTGTAGTCTTCAAAACACTATATTGAATTGCGATGAGCAGGAATATACTCAATGGTAGCAGGTTTTGAAGGTCTTTCTAGACAAGCTAATCCCAGACATACAGAGTGCATTAAAAACTCAGTCCAGTTCAGCAGTTACCTATATGACCAATACATTGATGGAAAGAGTAAATATTTATAATTTTATGTCAATGAAGTTTTGCAGTATTAGGTTTTACAATATTACAGTACAAATACATAATTATGTTTCTGACAGCAGTGTTTTCTTTTTGAGAGAAAAATATGTCATGGATTTTTTTTCTTTGAGAAGAAAATATAAGAGAAATCTTATTAGCTGAAATCATGGGAAATTGAGTTCAAATCCCAGCTCTATCATCTACTAACCATGTAACCTAATCTAATTTACTTAATCATTTGAATTTCTCTTTATGATTTAGGAACCGAAGAAAGTAAAATATGCTCACAGAGTTATTGTGAGGATCTAATTTAAAAAACACACATGTTGGCACCCAGCCCAGGCACAAATACTGCTTAAAATTTTTTACTAACTTCCCCTAATAAATACCTCTAAAGAGACAATCCATAATTAATCTAAATACTTGTGTAAATTAGTTATGGCATTTTCTAATTAGACCTATCAGCCTAGTAGGTTTGCATTAATTATTTCAAGCTGCACCTCCATTTAGTCATCTCAAGTGATGACCTTTTAACTTTAAGGGGTGATTTTTATAGTGTTGTCCCAAAGCTTAATGGACTTACACATTTCTCTTCAATATGTACTCTTCAGGATCTTATTACCCCAAATACCATGTCTGCTTTCTGTTCATCAAGTGAAAAGCCCTCATTTCTAAACACCAACCTAGAGGTGACTGGGATGCTCATGATTCAGTGTCCTATACCTGGGAAGTGACTGGAATATTCCCAGCAGTATTGGTAACCTCCAATAAATCTGAGTAGAATGTATGAGCTACTAAAGGCAGAGACAGAGATCCTTGAACTGTCCAGTCCAAGCCCTACAAATCAGCCTGTTAATACTCAACAGCTATTTAAAAACCTTCCCCTTCATATTTTGGAGGATTCAATAGAAGAAGCATGTTCAGTTTGATGCAATATCTTAGGTACTACCTTTAATTTAGAAAATAAATGCTAAAGAGGAGCAACTTGTTTTCTTATTTATTTATTTATTTTTTTAAAAAACAAGTTAACTTGTGCACTATTTTCAAATGAAAGCTTTCCACAATAACATCATTTCAAGTGCTCATTTATTAAACACTTTAACTGGATTTTTAGAAGTTTGATCAGAAAATCATATCACTAAATTCACTAAATTATGATGTGAATTTTTTTATCTCATTTTACTTTTTCTTTTTGGAAGCAAAGGAAAGAGTAAAAATAATAATATCTTCTGATAACATACTAGAAACTCAAAATCCATTTGATTATGAATGATTTTTCTTGTAAAAATTGCATACAATTTTCTAAAATGTATGCACATGTATTCATTGATATCTCATTTTACAAAGAATGAGATTGATTTTTGTATTAACCACCTCTTCAATAAACTGTCATTACTATTGTCAGCTTGTCAAAATGATTCTATTTCAGACACTTTCAAATCACATTATAGACTGTCATTTTAGAAAGACTCAGAAAGATTAGGATGTCTTGTTTAAAAACAAAGTCTTGTTTTCTCTTTTATAATTTACTACAAGAATATAAATTTAGACTGTAAGACAGTTTACACATTTCTAAAGAATTATTTGCTAGACATTTTATACCCTGAGAAATCCAAAAACTTATCAATAGAAAACATTTAGCTGTGCCATGATGCACCCCATGGGGTCAGTCTGCTGCACAGATCTCTTTAAAATGTTGCCAAGCAAGGATGTTACATTGAGGACTAAGATGTGCCTGATACAAGCCCTGGGTTTGTAATTGCCTCATGTATACATTAAAGTTGAACACTGGATAAGGAAGAATGAAGAAGAATCAATACATTTAAATTATGGTGTTGGCTGAGGAATATGGAAAATATCACGAGCTTCCAAATTAGCCAGCATACTGTCTTGGGAGAATTACAGGCAGAGTGCTCTTGAGACAGGGATTTTGAGACTTTGTTGCACTTACTTTGGACATGTTAGCAGGAGAGATCGGAACATGGAGAAGAATAATGTTTGGTAAAGTAGACGAGCAGCAAACAAGAGGAAGATACTCAGCACAATGGATGAATGGACACAAGGGCTGCCCTAATGGGCTCAAACATAAGATCCAATGAGAGGATGACCCATGTCAAGACAGTTTTGTTCCATTGTCCATAGGGTCTCTATGGTTCTGAACTGACTCGATGGTTACTAACAACAACCACAAGTGGTTTGTCAAAGGAGTTGCGTAGCAGGAGCATGTAGTATTTTGAATGTAGCAACAACTTATATTGTGGTGATAAAAAAATCCTCGAGTTGGTTTTCATTCATGATGACCCCAATGTGTCAGAGTAGAATTATATTCAATAGAGTTTCAACAGCTGTTCCTTCTGAAGCAGATCATCAGGCATTCCTTCTGAGAACTGGCAGTCCCATCCTTAGAGTTGGCAGCTGAGGTGTTAACCATTTGCACCACCCAGGTCCAGTTGTGGTGATGAGGAAACTGTAATCAGCTGTGTCTCTACCTCTCCAGTAGAGGTAAAAATTGGAAAGGACTGCCTTTTCGCAGCCCATAGAAACTTATTTTGAATGATGATATTTGGTGCCTCAGACTGGCAGCTTACATGATTTCTATTTTTGAGATATAGATTATATAGTATATACCTTCTGAGAATATGAAAGTTGGAACATATTAACTAAAATCGTGCTGGCTAATATTGTCCTACATATTCACACACTCAAGAAAGAATGTGAATCCTAACCACATGGATGAATTGTTCTTTTCCAAGCTTCCTCCTTTCACCGGAGAAGTGCATAGCCTAAGGTAAGAGAACTAGAAAATAAAATTAGCAATGAACCCCAGGTGTACCTATTATTCATTTGGTGCTTTCCCCTCTACTTTAAAGGAAAAGGGCTTCCTTGCTGGAAGATTGTGTGGCGAACAAGAGATGATTTCCAACACTAGTGCCCATGTGTAAGGGATGAGCAAGAGGACTGTGGGCTCTGTCCTTTTCTACTCCTACCATCCACATTTTTGTTCCAGGGGAATAAATTCTTAAAAAGAACTTCAAAGGCAGACTTGATCAATAGGGTGAACAGCTAAAGGTTCTGTAGCTTTGGGAACCCTAGGGAGTGACAAAGAAGGGAAGGATTTTCAAGCTAATGCAAATTCGAATTTATCCCCATAATCTTACATGTGTAATGTATGAGGATAAATTAATATATATATGTATATATATACATATGTATAGTTATTGGGGTTTCAGGTCATATATGCATTTTTTTTCAAAACAGAGCACATTTAAACAGGTCTGGCAATTGGTGAGTGATTGTAAATAAGTATGCTTGCTAATACACTGTCTTGGTCTCATAAAAACAAGTACATATAAAAAAGTTATAGTCAAAAGAGGGGTTGTTTGGGGAATCTATTGAGCCACTTAAACTCATGACAGAAAGGCAACTTAGGAGTTATGGCAACTATTATTTGAGAACACACATGTATAATTGTGATATGTTTTCTCAAAGGAAACAAGACCATTAGAAATTATTATGAGGAAAGTTGAAAATAAAAAGATAACTATACTGGTGAGAAAAAGGCCAGAATTTTTTTTCCTATCACAAAACTGCGCCTGCTCATTCTTTCAGGATTGCAAGGACTGTGCAATGAGATTTCTTACTGAGCCCACACTACAGTCCTGCCCCTGCCCCATGCATGTTTCTTTTTGTTCCTCCAACTTGATGAACATTAAAAAGGAACACAGTAGGAGTCTCCCGAAGATGTCCCAACTGCTGTTTTGATGTGGGGAATGAGTTAGAGAAATGAAAACCCCAACTTCAGTAGTGTCTAGACCTAGACTATATATAGACTCAAATTGATTTTGCCTACTGACCTCTTTTCAGAACAAAATTACCCAATGTAGCCCCCCCCCCCTTGTCACTTGTTTTATACTGTAGCCCACCATCCAGAATAGCATGTAAATGTTTTCTTTTGAATTCTCCATGGGTTATTTCAGCAGCCACTAGGGAAAATACTGCTCACTTTGGGAAATACTCATCTAGATGAAAGATATGTAAGTGAGTATTTTAATCATTTTTGCTTAATGAAGGTTTCTTTGATTTTCTATCAATATATGTTGATTTATCCCTGTAAATGCAGATCCCTGAAAATGCCTTGTACCCCACATAGCACAATTCTATACACTTTCTTTGGTAAAAATGTTCTCAGTTGATTTGGACTGATCTGGCTTCAACAAGTCCCAATCCCAGCATCAGCTACACAGCAGCCTCTGTTGCTAAGTAGCAGAGCTCAGTTTGTGTAAGTGTAACAAATGGGTAATGGGTTATTCAGGGGAGTTTTATCTGAGAGAAGAAAAACGGATGGCATGAACTGGAGAACACAAAGAAATGCAGTAATTAATGTGAAAAATTCCTGGGAGGGTGGGGTATGAAATGAGAAGCAGATATCCAGGACTAAAGTGGAAATAGAAGGCTTTGAAAATGATGATGGTGGCATATGTGCAAATGTGCTTGACACATTGGAGGAATGTAAGGGTTGTGATAAGAGATGTAAGAGCCCTCAGTAAAAGTATTTAATAATTTAAAAAAGATAAACATATGACACCATTATTTTAAAGAAAAAACAAAACTGGCATTCACTCAAAGGATAAATCTTTAGAGATGGAAATGAGGCCAGCGTTGGGGGAGAACATGGGGGAAGGGGCAGAAAAGCATGGAGGAATGAAGGGGGCAAAGAAGAAGAAAAAAAAATCACAGAATACTTTCACTGATATGCTATGATGATATGGGCTATGCAACTACAAAGAACATGCAGAGAAAAATTGATGCCTGGATATAGACAAATTATATACATAAATCATGCCACTTTTCTTTAAAAGAGTGAGTGGGGTCACAGTCTTAAGACTCCTCTGGATCACTTATCTGTCAGATATGGTAGAAAAAGAGGAAAAGTCAACTTGGAGTAGACGTGGATTCTTTCCTGGCATACAAGTTGGTTTCAAAAAAGAGTTCTATGTCTGTATTTTAAATTTTAGGAGAACTATTTTTGGGTAAATATTATATTATTGGGGAAATCTGCTTCATAAGTTGTCATCAAAGTGTTGAGAAGCAAAGATGCTGACTATGAGTACTAATGTCCACCTGACTCAAGCTACGGTATTTGAAATTGTCTCATAGGCAGGTGAACATTTGACATTGAATGAGAATGAAAGAAGAATTGATGTGTTTAAGTTATGCTGGCAAAGAATTTTGACAGTACCAGGGCCTGCCAGAAGAACAAATGATCTTCTGTTGGAAGAATCACCTAATATTCATTATATGTCAGGAAGTTGAGACTTTATCTCATGTGCTTTGGACATGTTTAAAAGAAGAGACTAGTCCCTCACAACATACTTTACCGTAAAAGTCTCATGCAAAAGAGGAGAACTGTTGACAAGATGGATTGACATAGTGGTTACAGCAGTGCACCCAAGCAGGAGAGTTGTGAGGATGGCACGGGAACATAGCAGTGATATCATAAGAATCTTCCCTATCTTTTAACAAT
Organism: Nesogale talazaci; assembly: GCA_004026705.1. Taxonomy (NCBI): domain Eukaryota; kingdom Metazoa; phylum Chordata; class Mammalia; order Afrosoricida; family Tenrecidae; genus Nesogale; species Nesogale talazaci. Next base: position 54,361 of record PVJH01000652.1, read on the forward strand.
CTTTGTTGGACATAGATTTTTAACAGTGACATAGCATTCCACTTGTATGTATTCAATAATCATTCTCCTATTCTATTTTTAGGATATTTCTCATTTTGATTCTAATAGTATCAGTGGACATTCTTGCATGTGAAATTTTGTATCATTTTTTTCATATTTTTTATTAGATCCTTAAGATAAATAACTAGAATTAGAATTAGTAATTTAAAGAAAAAATATGAGAAATTCCTATTATTTAAATGTTTTCAAAATGATTATGACAATGCACTTGTGCATGTATTATTATTTTTTTAATTCAAAAGAGTATTCAATTTGAAAATGAGACTTTCTCTAACTCTGTTGTGTATTTGTTTTGGAGGAGGTGGAGGATTTCATCTTATATTTCCATGTATGTTCATCTATTTATCTTTTCACAAAGTCTGATAAGAGCTTACTAGTCCCATTTTCCTATATTTTGCCTCAAGGTTATTGATGATATCTACTAGTACTAGTTGAAGATTTCAGCCCTATTTCACTAAAAATGTTCTTCCCTATGGTAAAGGAATTGTTGGGTCCTGTGATCTGTCCCTTTTCTGCCTGTCCCACTACTTCTGACTATAGGACATATTCCCTTTTTCTAGATCGAAACTTGGCATGATCTAAGATAGTGGTCTGATCTCTGGCTTGCACTTAAAATCTCCTGGCAAGTAGTTAAAAATGAGCCCTGGCACAGAGAAATCAAAACCAACCAGAATAATCAAAACCAAATCTCTGCAGGTGGGTCTAAGGAATAACTAGCCTTTTAAAACTCCCAGGTAACAATACCATGCAGCCGGGTTTATGAACTATAGTTGGTTTGCTGGGATCACTTTTGTCTGTTATACAATATTTCTACATAGTATTTAGGTTCTTTTTTTCTACTTTTGCATTATGTGTATACTTAATAAGCATGACTTCTGGTTTCTCTATTCTTGTTCCTGTCTTTCAGTTAATGTTTTTTTTTCTTTTGGTGTGTTTGATTTGTGAGTGATTCAGCTCTTTTTTCTGTATGATTTTGGCACATTGTTAATTTGAGAGTTATTTAGAATGTGTACAATTGAAGTTTTGTGTGTTAAGTCAATAATAGGATCCCAGGTGATCAATAAATTCCACTTACTCACTCACTCACTCACTCACTCACTAACTAACTGCCAATGAATCTTTGCTGACTCATAACGACCTCCTGTGGGTTTCCCAGGGTGCAAATGTTTAGCAGAGTAGATAGATAAATCTTTCTCTCTTGGACTTGCTGGTGGCTTTGTACTGCCAACCATCACAGCCCAGTGAGTAACCTCTACATTACCAGGTCTCCTATAAATACCTATAAAGTGTAGCAACCATTTTGTTTATAGTGATTCAACTTGATCATTCTCTCTTCTTGGAACTTTCTAGGATAAAATTTAAGTATTTCATTCTGTTTTTCTCCGTAGTCAATGCCTATGGATGCAGCAGCCAAATGTATTGCATTGGGAAAATCTCTTTAATGTGCTGAAAATCAAGGATGTCACTATCAGGACTAAGGTGCATCTGACCCAAGCCATGATATTTCCATTTACAATATACATATGTGAATGTTGGACAATGAATAAGGAAGTGCAGAGAAGAATGAAATACATTTTAATTATTATGCTACTGAAGAATATTGAATAGACCTCCAGAAAAACAAACAAATATGTCATGAATGAAATATAATCAGAATGTCCCTTACAAAGAAGGATAATGAGATTTTTGTATCATATATGTTGGACTTGTTATCAAAAGAGATGAATCCTGTAAAAATCATCAAACATGATAAAGGTCTGTGAAAAGAAGAGTCTCCACACAGTGGATTGCCACAGTGGCTGCAACAATTAGTTCAAACTTAACAATTCTGAGGATGATTCTGGACAAATTTTGTGTTGTTTTTGTTTTATACAGATTCTCCATGAATCAGAACTGATTGGACATTACCTGAAAACAACTGTCCTACTTAGTTCAATATATGATTGCACAAGTGTCACTCAGACACCAGAAATAACCACATTATTAAAATTATCTTCAGTCTTTAGACTTATGGACCATTTTACTAAGACTAATGGATTTAGCTGTTACATGTTTCGGCTAGGTAACATCTGGCTGGCTTTTCCATTAGCAGAGCTAATGAAAGCAAAGCAGAAGTATTACATCCAAAATTGTTATGGGTGGAGAATCATGTAGATAAGTCTTAAGACTCTCTCTGTGATCTCATCATCTTATGGGGCCATCATTGCTTTCTTCTCACACTCAGTTGAGTTGATTACACCCCAAATAGAAGCCACTTCCTAATCCCGAATCCCAGAATAAAAAAGATATGGAACAGACCCACAATCAACATTTTATTTGGCATAAAATGTATGGTAGTAATAAACTTTTTAACAAGCCACTAAGATTTTGTATTTATTTGTTACTATATGCTGTCATAATTATAAATTTAGCAGTTACAAACCATCAGCCATTCTTTAGGAGAAGATAAGGCTATCTATTCTCATAAAGATTTTAAATCTTACAAACCCATGAGTTCAATTAATTTGATGGCAGTGAGGGCTTTTTTTGGAGTACAGTGCAGAGAAAATCTTCAAAGATAATTATAACACTTTCAAAATCAAAAACAGAGACATTATCCCAATGTAAGAATCCTTTAATAGTATCTCAAATCCTATTATGAGTTAAGAGAATATTTGAATGCTTCAAGAATGGCCAAGATTTATAAGCATCTGTGGTTGGGTACACATGAGTATTCGAATATTAAGGTATTTGCATAGTCCATCAAACTACACTTAGAACACATCCACAGGTAAGTGAAATAGAAAATTGAAGCAATTGAGTATCCAATTTAACTTCTAATATACCTTGCCTAGTTACCTGGATCTTTAAAGAGAGTATTAAAGAAGTATTCCTTTTTTATTCACTTTCATTTTAAGCTTACTTAAAGATGCAATACTATAGATGCAATACTATAGATGCAATCTTAAAATATCCAGACGTCCAGTAAAGATAGTTTGATATAACTTTTGGAGTGGAATGTTAGATAGAGATGGTCTTTTTCTTTTCTCATCTGAGAACTGATTTCAATAAAATCCCAACTAAATTAGCTAGAAATCCTTATAAAAGGTCCAGAGACACACAAAAAATCATTGTATAGAATAGTCTTAAGCTATCACCTGCCAGTTGCTAAAAGTATTAAAACAGTCCTATATCTTAGTGTCTGATCAGAGATGCTCTTTAAATAGTCCTCTTTAAGTGAATTACCTTAACACTTCATTTTTCTCTCTCTGTGTGAACTACTGAGTCTGACGCACCTCTGTCTTCTGAGGTAACAGTAATTTAAATATATTCAACCTCATTTGCCCTTTATTAAAGCAGAAGGTCTCTGCTCCACAGCTGCTTGGAATGAGGTGATGTCTATAGGAAAGGCTAACTGTACTTTGAAGAGATTCATTCCATTTAGACTTCCCGCTTAGAATTCACATTTACACCCCTGATCTACTCAGACAGAGCCTACCTTTTAGCAAAACTATATATGATTACTTTGTTTTAGGAGTCTATGTATTTAGGGAAGAAGGAAAAGAGCCCTGCTAAGGTCCTGGGTTAAGATTTGGACTACTAATCAAAAGGTCCACAATTCAAAATTATCAGCCACTCCAAGAGAGAAAAATGAGACCTTCTTTCTTCTTAAGGAGTTGTTACCTAGAGACCCACAGGGGCAGTTCAGCCTCGTCCTATGTGATCACTAGGAATTGGCATTAACTTGGCGGCAAAGTGGAAATACTGATGTGAAGCTCTGGCTACCAATTGGCTCTTAGTTTTATTGGAGGAAACAAAATGTAACCACATATATGCCTTATGATTTCCATTATTTCTATCTTAGCCTCTTAGTTTAAATATTCCCCTAAGTCTAACAGTACTTTTATTTTCTTCTTACTTTTTAAAATATATTATTTTATTGGGGGCTTTTACAGCTCTTATCACAACCAATACATATATCCATTTTATCAAACACAACTGTACATATGTTGTCATAATCCATTTAGAAACATGTTCTTTCTACATGAGCCCCTGGCATCAACTCCTCACTTCCATTCTTCCCACCCCCCCACCCCTTTGATATTTTATAAATTATTATTTTTTTCTGTTCTGTCTTACATTGACTGCTGTCTCATTTAGCCCACTTTTCTGCTGACCTTCCCCTACGATGGGGGCCATATGTCAACTTTTGTCATCAATTCCCCCATAAGAGCCACCCCTCCTTACCCTCCTAATACTACTGCTCCTCTTATTGGTCCTGAGGAGTTTATCTGTCCTGGATTTCCTGTGGTTCAAGTTCTTATCTGTACCAGTATACATATTCTGGTCTACCCAGGTTTCTAAGATAGAATTGGGGTTATTTTGTGTCTTTTTTGGGGTAATGTTTTGCTCTTCTTTGCTTTTGCTTGTGTATATGTCTATCTGGACAAGATAGGCAGAATGAACTATCTGGAGGATTGGCAGTGGTGGGATATGGGAGAGGGAGATATGGGGGAAAAGGAGAGGAGGGAGAACAAACCCAGGGACAAGGGAGGAATATGTGATATAAAATTGATGGTGATGAGGGTTTAGGATGCTTGGGGGAGGGGTGGAGGTGCTGATAAAGGCAATGTAGCCAAGAAGAATTACCAAAACCTGAATGAAAGCTGAAAATGATAGTGAGATGGGAGGATATCAAAGAAAATGGAGGTAGGAACTGGGAGTCATAGACTAGTAGAGGTCTAAATACAGGCATGTATATATATAAATACATTTCTATACAATGACAGGAGAATAACTCCTAGGACACTGCGATCTAGTCTTGTCCATAGTTCATCATCTCAGCGACTGGCTCCTAACAACTGGGGAGATGGCCTATCATCTCCATGAGGGAAATATCGTGAGATTTCCCAGAAGTCTCAGTAGAAAACCATGCCCACACACAGGCCTCAGTGGCTACTCAATGGCTATCACCAGATTAACAGGCTAGACTCCACCCCTAGACTTCCAATCATGGCATTGACATCTTGAATACATGATTGCCACACAATCACTGAAGGTATAAGCAAGTGTGGTGAAGAAAACTGATGATGCCCAGCTATCAAAAGATATAGGACCTGGGGTCTTAAAAACATGAAGATAAACAAGTGCCCTTCCCAAATAAAACTGCCCAATGTCCCCCCCCCCCTTAAAAAATGTGGCCATCTATTTGAGAAGCAAGAAAGCCCACATGGAAGATGCATATCAACCTGAGTGATCATGAGTTGTCAATGGGATCAGATATCTGGCATCAAAGATCCAAAACAAAACAAAACAAGTAAACAAAATACATCTATGGGAATGAGGGAGAGGGCATCAGTAGTCTCCTTTTTTATCATAGCCGAAGGTAATTAAGGTAATTAATAATTTCTGGATGTCCAAGATAACAAAGTTCTTATGCATCACTTTTTAAATGCAGAAAAAAGACTCAAGAAGATAAACTGAGTGTAATATTAAAAAAATAATGCTGCCCATATATTGAGTGGGAAGACCACTAAATGGACACTGAGAACCCAGCGTTTGTTTGGGACCCTCAAGAAAGGTATGATCTAAGACTTTACCTTTCTAGGTCTCAATTTTATCTACAAATTGAAACCAATAGAGCAATGAACAGTTACCTCGGTTTTCAGCTGTGACCTTCTATGTTTCTAATAAGATTGTTTTTGGAAGAGGAACTACTGTCAAAATTGAGGTTTTTCAAGACAGTGTATAAAGAAACAAATGGTCCTCATAACTATGAGAGGAACTGCTTTCAAAAGCACCTAAATACTCAAAAGGTTAAATAAAATCTGCTTTCTAACTGCAAGACACAGTTTTAATGCTCTCAATTTATTTTTGAAGTGCTTTGCAAGTTTTTAAGGTCAGTTACCTTTGTTAAAATCTCTAAAATAAGCTTTTATGATTCCATTTTTGTTTTTCTTATACCTCAAATTGTCATCCTTGAGATTTGAAATGTATTTTTTGGAGTAAGAACACTTTAAAGAATATATACTCATTCTGAACATTGCCGAAGAAAATGACCTCTTACCTGAAGAATTGCCAAGGCGTTTCTTTTAAAGAAGAGTTCTTTTCATCTTGAGACAATTTTATACAGCTTGATTTATGCTCTTGACATATTTTATAGGTTAAGATAATGCTCAATGTACATTTTCTTCTAAAGTTAAAGGAGACACTTCTTCAGATGACTGTTCAATGTTAATAAATATGCTTTTAAAGAATTATAGTTATGAAATTGGAAGCAGGAAAAGAACAAAATTCAGGTTAGGCTTCAGTATAATTCACAAAACTGTTAATAGCAGTGTGAGATAAGGGAGGATATACAAAGTGCTCAAAGCCAACTCATTTTTCTATGACTCCTCTGTGGTACTGTCTTGCTTGAAGTCCAGGAGATGTAACTGTGATAGGGCCTTTAAAATAAACCTTTAACCAGAATTTACACATTTTACTTGTACAAATAATGAACAAAATCTGGGAAAATAAATGTTAGCTCTCTGAACTTTTGAAAATAAATTGTGAGTTTGATATTGACCAAGTTATGCCTTGGCATAAGCTGACCATGTGTCCAAATGTGAAGATGTTATTTTGAAGAGTCCAAGATCACACTTTTTTTTCACTTGAGCTAAACACATCCTAGCAGAGCTAAGCTGATTTTTTTTTCCTTCTCCATCCTGGACCATATATTTTCAGCCTATAACAAGATTTTTTGGACTAGATTTGTGGTGTATGTTTTTGTAGCACTTTGTAGTTTCTTTTCTTTTTCTTCTTCTCCATTAATTCTATGTTTTCTATTCTATAGAACAGTGATTCTCAACCTTCCTAATACTGAGAACCTATAATAGTTTTTCATGTTGTGATGACCCAAACTATAAAATTATTTATGAAATAATTTTTATGAAAATTATAATTTTATCAAAATTTATTTATAAAATAATATTTATACAATTATATAGCTACTTCAAAATGATAATTTTGCTACTGTTATAATCAATAATGTAAATATCTGACATGTAGTATATATCTTCATTGTTACAAATTGAACATAATTAAGCATAGTGATTAATCACAAAGCTATATAATTATATTTTGTGAAATATTTATTTCTAATTACAATAAATGAGATTTTGTCTTGAAGCATGGTGTGGCACGTGTCTTCATGCGGGGTACTAGTATGTGGGTGTATCTGCATGTGAGTGGACCCACCTGTACCAGTTCCTAAGACCATGGGAAACACGTGTTTTGTGATGGTCTTTGGCAACCCCTGTGAAAGGGTCATTTGATGCCAAAGGGGTGGTGAACTGCTGTTCTAGAACTTTTTTGACATTATGACCACTCATGGTGGGAAGAAAAGATATACTGAACATAACTTTATTTTCCCATACTTATTGAATTTTTGCTGATTTTTCTTAAATAAAGAAGTAGATGGATTTATTTTTGATTCAAATTTGCATTAACATATAGACCTTAGGAATTCCAGTTTTATGGGATGGTGGATGTTAAGTTCTGTGTTAAGCAGGACTCTAGAAAAACAAAACCAGGGTATTCATTTTGTATGTATGTATGTATATATATATATATACACACACACATACATATACATATACATATATTTATATTTGGCTTCTATAGTGAGAAGGAATGCAAAGACTAATTAGTCCAGACAGGTGGAGTAAAGAGGGCACATTTCTACTGACTTTCAAGGCACAGTTAATATCCTGGAGATTCTTCAAATCAGGTCTCTGCCAGTCAAGGAAGCAGGCAGCAAGATCTGCCCTCAAGTAAGACCATCAGAGTTCACCCAGAGGCAACAGATAAGGCAGGGTGGGGTAGCAGCAGCAGGACGTGAGAAGTTGAGGTGTAGCAGAGGCCATTAGCACTGGAGCATAGGGAAGCACATCCCAATTGAACCACATGCTCTAGTGGCAAGGTGACACAATTCACAGGTCAGCTTGGCCCAGAGGTCAGCTCACCATTGAGGCACATGCTCCTATGGACATGCAGTTGGCATGATAAGGCTAACTATCTTTTTTAAAGTATATGTGTTGCTTAAGCAAGCACAAGCCTAACTATCATAGCTTATAACATTTCAATTGGTATTTCATCAATTTCTGAAGCCTTGTTTTTGGCTGATATTTTCAGTTAAATTTGGAGTTCTTTCTTCAATACTCTTTGTTCTTGATCATATGCTACCTTTTGAAATGTTTGAATGTTGACTAGTTCTTTTTGTTAGAGTAACTCTGTATATTCTTTCTACCTACTTTTGATGATTCCTGTATCATCCCATATTTTTCCCATAGAATCTTTCAGTGTTGCAACTGTAGGCTTGAAGTTTTTTTTCTTTAGTTTTCTCAGTTTGAGATAATACCGAGGTGTTCTTCCTTTTTTTTTTTTTTTTAACTCCAGGGCTATACATATTTCATTATAATATTTGACTTTGTCTTCCCTTTGAAATTTTCTGTCCATTTCTTCATTATTTCTTCCATTTTCCATAGCTACAGCAAGTTTCAAAGTATCTTCTGATATTCGCTTTGATCTTCTCTTTCCTCCCCCATCTTTCTACACATTTAAGGTAAATCTATTGGGTTATCTTTCTATGACATACTTTGTTCTACACGACACAAAAAAAGTAGACTTCACAATTTTCATGTTTTACAAAACTCTGAAGAAAAAACAGTCACTTAAACTTAAATATTTTTACTTGTGGTCTTTATTTTTATTAGGTTTTGATCTCATTTTGCTATTTTATGATATCTAAAATTTTGATATATATGTATGTCTATATATATTCACATATATGCACACATATATTAGAACTGACTCAATGGCCATGTTTTTAATATAGATGTGTTAATGTATATAATCTGTAAATATATGCTTAATGGTTTTTATTGCGTACCTCATTTTTTGTTGGTTTCAGCTGAAGGTTACCTACCTCATCATATTTCCTCCCAGAATAGTTTTTATAATTTGTTTTTTTTTATTACATTCTCTCTTGAAATTCTTGCCTCCTTAGTAGAACCTTGGACATTTCCATTGTGGCTCTCACCTTCTCTATTTCTTCAGTCAACTTTTCCATGTGCTTCTGCTTCCTTCATGATTTTATCATATCCAAATATTACAAATACCAGCCAGATGATGATGATTTTAAAATTTATATTGTCAGTCTAGATCTCTCCTTCAAAAACAGATATGTAAATCTCATTTTCTGTTAAAATAAACCCTTTCTTGGGATGCTTTTTTAAAATATTTTGAAGGGAGGATTTTCAAGTGTATCATGTTTAAAATAGAAGTCTTGGTTTATTCCATTTTGGTTCCTTCCCCAGAATCCTCTGCTTTTTGCTTTCAATGGTCCGACCATTTTCTAGCATTGTCTACACTCTATGAGTTAGCTTTTCTTTTAAATTGTTCTCTTACACTCACACTCATCTATTTTTCAGAAGCTACCCTTGTTCCATTTCTCAAATATAACCCAAAGCAGATCACTTTTTACCACACATGCTTTAAGATTTTTGTTCAAATCACCAAGAGTTCTTCAGTGCCCCTAATTCTTTCTTTCCTGGAATTTCCTCTTTCACACCTTGGCTCTTCGGAGTGACCTCAATTAACACGAGTCATACCATGTCACTTCCCTGATCACAGTCACAAATGGTTTATTATGTCAGTTAGGAAAAACAAAGCAAAACAAAACTTATTTCCCACAAGAATATGCTAACTTAACAACTTAAGAATTTTTAAGACCCTGCATAAATTTGCTTAATTTTCCAGTTTCTGGTTTCTCTCATCTATAAAATGTCTGTAATAAGAGTCTATTAGCTTGCAAATTTAAATCAAATAGAAAAGCAATGAGAACATAGTAAATACTTTAGTAAAGTAAGTAATTGTTATTATCTGAAAAATATACTTTTCTCAATTAGTAATTATCTGTTTACTCTATTAAAATGTAAGTCCAACTTGATTGTCATAGTCATCATTGCCCACCATGCTTAGACCTATTGGATGGCATATTAAAAATGTTCCTTCAAGACTGACTGCCTGAATTAATTTTTCACATCCACTCATTATTTTATTGAGTATCCACTGTGGGTCAGATTTGTGCTAGCCTTGGGACTAGTATAAGTAAATCTCATTCTCTATTCTAATGGACCTAACTTTCTGGTGGTAAGCAAATATATAATTGAAGTACAATGTAACAAGTGCTCTGTTACGAGCAAAAATTGATAATTCCTGAAGACTAATAACAAAACAGAGATGTTTTGAATAGGGGTCCTTTAGTCAACATTTTACCTTGTTAATTTATAATATTAATCTAATATTCTAGCTTCTGAATATTAAGTGATAGTGCAAAGTAGAAACACAGACCAACTAGCTCTCCTAAAGCTCATCAAATTTCTGCCATGTAGGAGAGGTAAAATTTTGGATCAACTGGCAAAGGACTATTTCATTGAAACTAATTATTTGGAAAAAATCACCTGAACTCTTTTTTAAGAGCTGCTGTATTGAGAAGGGCTGTATTTCACTCCACAGAATAATGGTCATATATGGCCATTATTTTCGGTTATAATGAAGGTACTTTCTGTTAAGCTTGGCCCTACAGAGACAGAGCAATACCCTTGAGAGTTTTGTTATAAAGGCAGAGCACCATAGAAAATTTCTAAAAGGACTTTGGAAATATTTTAAGTAAGGGAAAGATGATAGCTACTATGGTACTAAGAAACAATACAGAATTTTGAAACAACCAAAATTGAATTCTAGTTCCTGTTCTTTATAGTGTGTGATCTTGGGTAAGTAATTTCACCTTTGTGAGTATTTATATCCTTATTTTTTAAATGGGGATAATAATATGTACAAAATAGTCGTGAACATTAGAAATAATAGACATAAAACATTTGGTACATAATACGCCTTCACAGCCAATTATTATTTAGCTGTTTGCAACTCTTTATTTGTAATCATTTTTATTACGCTTATAATTTATGACTCAGAGTAGCAACTTTGATTGTATTTACAATCAGAAACTCAGGCAAGCCATGAAAATTCAACCTGCCATATTCATAATTACATTCATACATGTCTATGTTAATTTAAAGTGTTGAAGAGAAAGTGCATCACTTTGAGTTGCAAGGTGTGCCTAAGCCAAGTCATGATATTGTAAAGGTTGAACATTGAGTAAGGGAACCAGAAAAAACAAATAAGAAACCCAATGGGTTTGAATTTTGATGTCAGAAAAGAATATCAACAGCCTCATGGATTGCCAAAAGAACAAATAAACTTTACATGGAAAAAGTACAGTTAAATATTTCTTAGAAGTGAGGATAGAAAGACTATTTTAGTTATAGTATCAGGAATGATTCATTTCTGGAAAAGATCATCATGCTTTATAAAGTAGAAAGAGTGAAGAAAAGGAAGATCCTTGATGGTGAGATGAGAAGATTGTTGCTACAATGGCAAAATCAATGGTGTCACACATAACAAAAAATGTGGAGACCCAGACAGACTCCTGAGGTTGTACTTGAGCTCTCATGGTTCAGAACTAGAGAATGAACCTAAAGTTATTGAAAATCTTCCCAGTTGTCAGTTCTTGATGGGAGCACAAAATACTTTTCAAAAGGATGGAGACTTCCACTTCACTCCTCATTTTAAAATAAGACTGAGATGCCACATCCTACTTTGCTCTTGATTCTCCTCCACATCTGTCATTGTACTATGTTCTCAGCACATCATCTCTATATGAAAGTAATCCTTTTCTCTTCAGGTAATCTAGCCACATTAATTCTACTCATTACTGTTCATGAAAATGCTCTTGATTACAAGATATAGGCAGATATTAAAGATGTCATATTGTGAAGCAAGTAAAATATAGTAAGTTCTAAACTGGGCTATAAAGTCTTTGAAAGCAAGGAATTATATTCCCAGAACCTGGAAATTTTCTAGGCCCTTTTTTGTTTTTTGTATAATAAGCAATAACAGATACCTGCCCCACTAGGAGTTGGATTCAAAGAAAGTAGGGACATTATGAAAATATTTAGGAGGATAAGGTTTAGTGTCTTTGGGGAGCAAAAAGGTGGCAAGAAATTTATGGAGGGGAAGGAGATGATCACAATTATAGACAAATATAACCACTTCGCTAATCTTTTCTTACTAAGAGCTTTTTCTTACTAAGATAACATTTGCAGTTTTAACTTTTCAGTGTCTTTAAAAATACAGCAATTTCCATGTATTTTCAAATAACTTGTTGGAACATTCACGCAAAATGAGGTTTCAGATGGAGGGGATCCATTGCCTTTAAGCCCCATTGTAAGAAAGAGTGTGTTTTGGCCAATGCATTCATTTTGCAAGTGGACACTTTCAAACAATTGTAAGTAATTATATAAATAAATACTTGTAATAGTGGTGTCAATTATTAAATTAAAAACTGTATTAGATTCTAGTTACAAAACAATTTTTTTCTAGCCTAACCCGTCAGATATAAGGAATAAGTGAGACACGTCCATAGGCAACCTATTTGCGCTACAGATTTTGTCTGATTAATTGACCTTTGCTAAGAAGTAAATTAGATTATTTCAACACAGCTAGGTCTTCATGAACTATAGGATAGTAAAGAGTTAGCTCTTATAGTACAAATCTAACAGTTCTGATAGGGGCATGATCTGCAAATAGAAAATTTATAGATAACATAAAAGATAACACACAGATGTGGGGGGCAGGAGGCTCTTTAACATAGATACTCCAGGGCCCAGAATGTTACTTGAGGCAGGTGTACGTACCCTTCACACAACATATCCTGCAACTTATGACACCTGTACACAAAGGGAGTGTTTGACAATTATTGGAGGGTACACAAAGAGACATTAATAACTCAGCCAAGTGTTCACAGACAGAAGAGGAAGACAAGGTTGGGAATGTGAAACAACTGATAGGCTTGCTGAAAGTTGCACCACTGCAGCTTGTCAGGGAACTACAGGGCAAGAGTCCATTTGATCTTGAGCAGAGAGACTAACCAGTCACAGCTTCCTCAGCTCCCATGGTTAAGTTGTCAGCATTCTCCCACAGGCCTTAAACCACGGAAGGTGGTGGTTCTGTCCCATTTGCCAAAGAAACAAGCAACATTGCCCTCACAATGATCCCACACTAGCTCCGGTAATAACTATTTCATTTGGCAGAAATCTATCATGTATTGTCAACCATCTCCTTAAACTTTCTGCCTCATCACCATTCCCACCTCCACTCAGAGGCCTGGAACTGGCCTATTACTAAGGGTAAAAACAACCCAGGTGCCTTTGTGGTTATGCGTTGGACTGTGATCTGCATAGCTGGCAGTTCAAAATCACCAGCAGTTCTGCAGGGCAAAGACCAGGATTTCTACTTCCATGAACAATTGCAATCTCAAAAGCCCACTGTGGGTCAGCATTGTTTTGATGGCAGATTTTTTTTTTGGACTGGACAGCTAGCCTGAAGCCCTGAGTCAATGGATGAAGTGGATTCCCTAATTCAATGATTGGCAGTACTGTAGGGAGAAGGAGTAGTGTCTTGTAACTAAAAGTAATAGGAAAAAATATTACTCTTGCTTTCATTTTCCTTATAGAAAGCAAAAAAATCTCAGATGATATGGAAAGGGTCAGAAACTGGATTGAAGATAGGCTAGACAAGGAGTCAGGAGATGAAAATGACAAGACTGATGGTTCCAGGGTATAGGACATGGGAGAGGAGGAAAAGGGGAAAGGTGGTGATGTCAACCAGCCCAGGAAAAATAGAATAACAATTGATACAAAATCAGTGACAAGGTGGGTGAGAGAAGGCTGATAGGGATTGATTAAGACTAATGTAACAGAAAATACTGAAACCCAAATGGAGACTGAGCATGATAGTGAGACAAGAGGGAAACAAATGGAAATAGAGGAAGGAACTGGGGGATATGGACACTTATAGAGGTTCAAATACAGGTATGTACATAGGTGCATATATTTATAAGTGATGATGGGGAAATAGATTAACGTGCATACTTATAGGGTTAGTAGCAGGACAAAAGATGGGCACTTGACCTCCACTCAAGTACTTCCTTGGTGCAAGAACACTTTGTTCTTTTAAATTGACATTCCAAGGTGCTCACCTTTCCGACACGATCATTGAAGACAAATGTGTGCATAAGCAAAGGTGGTGAAGAAAACTGATGGTGCCCGGCTCTCAAAGGATGTAATGTCTGGGGTCTTAAAGGCTTGAAAGTAAACAAGCAGCCTTCTAGCTCAGAAGCAATAAACCCCACAGGGAAGAAGCACACCAGCTTGTGGGATCACTAGGTGTCAAAGGGATTAAATATCAGTCTTCAAGAACTAAAAAGCATTACATTGCATGCTCACTTTCCTGATATGACCGCTGAGGACAAATGTGTGCATAAGCTAATGTGGTGAAGAAATTTGATGGTGCCCAGCTACCCAAAGATATAGCATCTGGGGTCTTCAAGGCTTGAATAAACAACCGGCCATTCAGCTCAGCAGCAATAAAGCCCACACGGAAGAAGCACACCTGCCTGTGTGATCATGAGGTGGTGAAGGAATCCAGTGGCAGGCACCAAAGAGCTAAAATTATATTATTATTAATGGGCAGAGCACAGATTGGGGACCCAAAGCCCATCATTAGGTGAAGTGACATCCTCTTGCAGAGGGGTTACAAGAAGAAGATGAGCCAGTTAAGATACAGCATAGGGGCACTGAAATGTGCAACCATCCTCTAGTTCCCAAATGCTGCCTCCCACCCACTATCATGACCCCAATTCTACCACATAAATCCACCTAGACCAGGAGATGTATAATGAAGTTGGAAACATGGGAAATTTAGGATAGATCAAAACTAGTAATAGGAGTGGTAATACCAGGAAGGTGGAGGGATGGAGGAATAAAAAGGGAGAACCAGCTTTAGGGATCTACACGTAGCCTCATCTCTGGGACATGGACAATAGGGAAGTGAGTGTTGGGACACAGTGGACAGTGTACAGTAAGAAAATAATAACAATTTATAAATTACTAAAGGTTCAAGGGTGAGGGGACAGGAAGGGAAATATAGGGAGCTGATCCTGGGGGCCTGGATGGAGGGAGTATGTTTTGAGAGTGATGATGGCAATATATGTGTAGATGTGGACTGCATATAATTGATGTTTGTATGAATTGTGATGGGATTTATATTAATCCCCAATAAAATGATTCATTAAAAAACTAAAAAAAAAGACTAGATCAATAGTTACCCAAAGAATACAAATGCCCTCATTACTCCATAATCTCACAAATTAATATCATATATTCATCAGTAGTTTTGTCCTTTCTTTTTGTGCCTTGAGGTATGACTATTATGCACTTGCATATTTGAATTTTCACTCACTGCCACCGAGTCAATACTGACTCATAGGAAGCCTATGAGTTTCTAAGATTATAAGTGTTCGAAGGAGTAGAAAACCCAGTCTTTCTCCCCTGGAGCTGCTGGTGGTTTTAAAGTGCTGATCATGAGGAAGATAGGCCAAAGTGTAGCCACTACACCACCAGCGACTGTTATTTCTGTTTTAGTTAAATTTGCCAAAAGTTTGCCCGCTCATTGAAAGTTTTATTGACATTTGAGTTCCCCTCCATAACCAGAATACTTCTACCTTTCTTTTATGACCCCTATGTTTCAAGAAGGCTCCTTCCAAGGAAGAGGCAGCAGCATCCAGAGCATTGAGTGCTGTGACAAAACCCTCCATTAGCTTTCAGATGAGATCGGGCATGTTCACACATGGTGTCACTGTAGACACCCTCCATTAGCTTTCTTTTCAGGAAGCAAGACCTGGGATTGTAGACTCTCAGTTAGCACTCATTATAGGAAACACAATATCAGGGGGCTTATTTTAATGGATGACTGTGTGTTAAAGAAGGAAAAAAAGTTTAAAAACTATAGCCCAAATCAGATTGATCATTTCCATGCATCCACTGTGTGTTCAAACTCTAGGTCTTCTTCAGCAGGCTCTTGTGGTGCTGTGGGATACGCAAGGTTGGCAGTTCAACTCCACCAGTTGTTCCTCAGTAGAAAAGTATCTTCCTGAATTGACGTGATGATGGCAGTGGATTGGTATCTTTGCTCATAAAAATTTTTCTTAAAATAGTAAGTGTAATTCAATGGAAACATTAGTAGGAGTTAGCTAGTAACCAGGCAAGAAGACAGAAAAGCCTGTTTTAGGCTACTGGAATGCTATGTGTGAGCACTGTAAAGCTCACTAGGAATGATTGGCATCAGAAAAATTTTAAAAGTCAACAAGCCTGCTAGAAAGGGTAAGGAGAAGATTGGTATGACACTAAAGACCTTGTATGACTAATGAAGTGTGCTTGGAAAATTATGGCAAAACAAAGGAGAGTGAGAATACACCTAGGTGATACAAAGGTGTGTAAAATGCTAAGACATTTAAATGTTACATAAAAGTCTTTATAAACTTTAAGTCCCCAAGCAGAGATTGCTCTTATTTTAAAATTATCACTCTCAGGTAACACAAAATATGGGTCAAGGGAGGAGAAGTGGGAGATAGGAATGCACCCAAAGCAGGAATGTTTATTAAGAGACAATTGTTAAAGTCTAGGGAAAAGTTGATGAGAGATGGAAGTGGACAGTGAGAGAAATGAAGATATTTTGATTTCTGTGGCTATAAGAAGTTGCTTGTGGTATCCATGGAAACAGTTCTGTTTCTTAGCTTAAAGAATGAGAGGAAATATGGCTCAGTTAAAAAGTAGAAATGCTTTTCTATTCAAAAAGATGTATTTGTTTTTCTATTGTCTTCTGTTCTTTAGTTTTTAACCTAAAATTCCTATAGCAACTCTTAATAGTAGTCCCTCTGTCAACAACAACAATCTATGGTAGGCACCTTCAGTGATGGAATCTTCCACTTTCATAATCATGATAATTCGGAGCATAATTGTCGCATGCTTGGCCAGGGACAGTTTCAGTAAATGGTCAAGTACCATTTTGAATGATATTCTTCTATGGCTGTAACTAATAATGATCAAAGTGAAGTTAAAATCTCTATGTCAAAGAACTGTAAAGCAGTAAATCTTCTTTCTATCAGAATATCAAATGCTGAATTCCCTTGTTGGGCTCCTCGCAGGGACCTGGAATTGGACTGCTAACAAATACAGAAACAGTACATGGAGGACAATTATCTTATCCTTGAAGCATGTGTGACCATAGAGAAAATTGATTCCCTACTGGCAATGTAACACTATAAAAAGAATAATAAATCTCTTTTCCTGGAAGAAATATTATATATTTGTTTTTATCTCCTCTGTCAGAAGTAGAGGGGTCCCACATTACATAAAAAAGGGAAAAGTGGGTAAAAAGTAGGATTAAATTAATCACTCAACAAATCAGACAATAATTAGGAAAGAGGGGAGTTCTATGTTATAGGATAGAGACTCCTTCAAAGTTCATAAACAGGTAAGATCATCTTTTAAACTTCATATTTATTTTAGAATTAATTAAACATTAACAGATTATTATTTGCTGTGCTACTATGGCTTCTGTAGAGATGCTACCCCAGTGAATATATTATATGTATTTATATTTATATGAACACAAATATATTCATACATATATAAATTTATATAAAGAAAGTGGACCACACAATTTTAGAAGTGGGCAAACCGAACCTGGCTCAAATTCCAAAGGTTAAGCTGGAGGATCTTCCTGATTGGAGTAGCTGCTAAGACTGATGGACCAGGAAGCAGGAAGACAATGGTTGCTGAGTGCAGAGATGAATCCAAAGTCTGCGGGGTCAGAAGGTAGACTCTGATGACTCCCTAGGTCAGCAGGCAAGCCTAAAGTCAATGAGACAGATGTAAGATCTATAGCATAGGCTCTCAGCCATCCAAATGCCACAACTCTTTAGTACTGTTCCTCATGGTGTAATGACCCACCCCCAAATAAAATGATTCTTGTTGATACTTCATAATTGTAATTTTGAGGCTGTTATGAATAAGGTAGTCCCTATGAAAGGATTGTTATATACCCAAAGGGATCATGACCCATAGGTTGAAAACCACTATCTAGACTCTACCTAAATAGAAATATCATAATTTTCAGATCAAAGCATGGACTTGATCATTAGACCCACCCAGTTTATAGAGGAGGAAAACAAGAAAAAATATTCTAAACAAAGTAGTACCAGTATACTAAAATATTTATTAAAAGAAAGCAAGATATGGTAATATTTTACCACATACATCAGTATTATAATTTACAGTAACTCAGTCCACTTGGTATTACTATTAATGGGCACCAACCAACCTGACAGGCAGGGCTTTGCATGGCAGGAGAGACTCTGTGTCTCTCTCCTACCATGATGAGCTTTTTGCCTGCCTGTCAGGTCCTGTATTGCATCACATACTCCCAGTCAAATTATTACCTGGTATCATACCTAGCTGCCTCCTGTCTCAATGTTCTCATCCTGTCACTCTGTCAGTGTCAGACACATGCGGGGTGGGGGGGCATTCACTGTGCTGATCATGTGACCTGACACATAGAGACTCCAGGAGGCTGGACTTCCCCCCAAATCCACAGCAATCCACAGCATGTAAACAGCAGCAGAATCATAAAAAAATGTTCTGAGGGACCACACCTTTGGGCTATAAGACACACCCTTGTTTTCCCCCCACTTTGGGGGAGGTGAGGTGGGGGAAGGGCATCTTACTATCTGACAAATACAGTAAGGTATACCTCAGAGGAAATTTTCCTTCAATTGTACTCCTCCCTAATCCATTTAAAACTATTTTGCTGTTCACTTCAAATCTCACCATGGAGTTTGCTGCATTGTGTTAGATCACAACATGGGTGAGCCCTCAGTTTGCTGACTACTGAGACTCCAAGTCCAGTGAAGTTGACACAATCTCTAAAGATGAAAGTTGATGTTCATGTGGATCCAATCGAATAAAAACCAAATGTTGCCCAGGTCTGTGTTATCTTCATGATCACTGGTTTATTCGAGTCTAGTGTTGGCTATTTTCTTGCATCCACTTCATCCTTTCAGATGACCTACTGCTTTACAGACATGATCCTGTTTTATATTACTTAACCTCTCCTCCTCCAGACACTCTACAGTTCTTTGGTTTCTGGCATGTGTCTATAAAGGTCTAAGACCCTAGGGCATGGATTGTACCAAATAAGAAACCTCTGTAAATACAGTGAAAGATGCCAATGAGAAAGAGATGTCCAGAGTTCAGACAAGTTGTGTTGCCGTGCTGTGTCAGGCACCTAGATTCTACAAAACCAGGAACACAGACATGCTTAGAAATAGAGTGAGGTTTAGATGCAGTCTACAAAAGTGTCAAGAAACTTTTAGTAGTGAATATTGGGTCATTAAAAAAGAATGGACTGCAACCTAAAAGCCTGCTTAGATAATAGAAGCAGTTTGCTATGGATAAATAATCATCTAGGTCCACGGTTTTCTGGGTAGCAGCAGCAACATCTAGAAAGGCATTAAAATGAAAATGTTGGGGACCTGACCCTATTTCTGGAATCAAAACCTCTAGGGAATGAGACATTCTGTTTTAACAAACCCTCTGACTTTATATAGGCAAATTGGCTCTTGTGTGTGTGAGGGGTAATGAAGAAGAGGACCAAAGAAGAGTATAAGTTGTGAAGAGTGGAGCACTGTTTTAAAACTGTGTCTCCTGTAGATCGAATTGACATCCACTATTCTTCTCTTGGTTCCCTCAAAAATGGAAGAGGATAGATTAATGATCCTAATCCAAAGTAATATGACTTGCTTTCCTTAAGATATCAAAATGGCGCCTACGTTTCCTTTCCTCCATACACCTTAGCGAGCTTGGCTAACTAAGCAAAACACCTACTATTTTGATTTAGCTATCGCTGAGATCAAATATCACTGATTAGTACATCACATTGGATGTGAAAATCACAGATTCTGAGGGAAGTATTGCCTTTTAAGTCTTCCCAATCAACAAAACTTCTAATTCTTGTTCCACATCCACTTTAAAGTTTTTAAAATACCTTATGGTGGTTAAATAAGGTTTTTACAATGTTATCTGATGGATATTAACTTGCAATATATTCTAGTCCCTCCCCAGAGCTTCACTTTTTAGAAAAACTCTCTTTGATCATTAGTACAATTGATTCCCTCATTTATAATCTAAGGTGTCAACATCATCTCCTGGTTGCCTTTTTCCTTTATTTATAAACTGAGCCCAAGAAGCTCTGAAAGTTATTGCATAATAATCAATTTGATTTGCTTTCCTTCTAGATTCATTAAATCATCTTTGAGGATTAAATCATCATGAATTTCTCATCAACTAACTGGTTGAAAATGAGGCTTTAAACATTTCTAATTAGCTATGTGAAGTTTAGAACAATGGTAACAGGGACCCTCAAAGACTGTTATTTGGAGTTTTAGGCCATAGATTGCCAGTTGTCACATGATACAAAATCAAGAATGTAGTTATTCTTCCCTGAAGCTCTCTTTAAACAATCAAGATGAAGGAAAGTTCACTATTTGCAGTACTTGTCATATTTGTGGCAAATAATATTATGGCTGTTAACTCACTTGTCTAAGAAACAAGCTGCTTCTCTGGGAGAACACTGAGAATACTTTGAAAGCCCTGTAGACCTTTTCAAAGATTTTAGCTAATGGGTATCTAATGTATAGTAAAGATTTTTATAGTACCAGAGAGAGCAAAAAAAAAAAATTGAAAGGAAAGTAAATGTGAAATCAAGTCTTAAATAGCTTATAGGGATGGGAAGACCTTAGTAAGATATCCTGAGAGACATTCAATTACCTACAGAGATATTCAATATCTCTGTTTTGCAGAGAAAACAGATGAACTCAGAAATGTCTTCCTATCGACATCTGTACATGGAATCACCTGGGGAGTTTTGAACAAATATTGATGCCTAGGTGTTAACCAAACATCCAACTGCCATCAAGTCAAGGCTACCTCATGGCAATCCCAGAGGTTGAACAGTAAAACTATGGCCTTTCAGAAGATTGTCAAGTCATTTTCCCAAGGTTCCTCTGTATGTGTTTGAATCACCAACTTCTTAGTTAATAGTTCAACACTTGTTTGCACAAAAATTAAATCAAAGCATTGTGTTATGCAGCCAAGGTATGAATTTTTAATCTTCTCATATAATTTTAATGGGTAATCAGGTTGAAAACCTATTGTGTTAAGAGTTTGCCAGTCATCATAATTTGGTCCCCTCCAAAAAAAGTACTAAGGCATATTTTAAGAAAGGAAATTCAACTCACTCCCTATTCATAGAAGAATAAATATAAAAAAGTAGCCAGTTGAATTTTGCATAAGTATGAAAATTATTTTGTGTTGAATATAATATAAAGAGCATTTATTGACAAAGCATAGATATATTTTTAAAAACATAATTTTGTTATCTGTGCTTTTGAGAGAATTTGACCTTTGAATAGGCCCTTCAAATATCTAGCAGCTAAAAAGTGAAGAATCAATTTTGTTGGGAAAAGTATTTGAGGTAATATGGCACTGATAGTTACACTTAAAATATTTGTTTTCTCATTTAGTTATAAGGACTGTATACTTCTTGTATTCTTCCAGTACTAGACATATTATGCTTTTTAATGATGTAAGCTTTTGAAAGCATCTATATACACATTTATATGTAATTTCTATCTATTGCTATATAATGTAGGTGTGGTAAGAGGAAAAATCAAAAAGTATTCTTAATATTTTCTGAATATGATCATTACTCTCACCAGTAATAGAATATCATCAAGCCCAGAAATAGTACCTGTTAAGGAATATCATAGAGACAAGAATATGGATGCTCTAATTACATCAAATGACTTCACTTCACACACTGACTGTCAGATGGAAGGTGAATAGCATGAATGAACATCTGGTAATGAATGTAGAACGAAGAGGAAAATAAGCTAGTAAAGATACTTTTCCCATCTTGCTTTGGGTCTTGTTTCAAACTAAGTTCACTATGTCCTCAGTTGTTTCATATGTTGCTGGATTTTATTTTCTGGGAAAATCTTGGACTCCTTCTTAAAAAGGTATATTAAACAATTTGACAAGTAGACTCAGAGGCTCAAGAGAAACACCTTTCCCTGGAGAAAATGGGAAATACAGAGAAAGAATACAGGATATAATTCTAATGTGGTACAGTTCAGTCACACTAGAAAATGGCAATGAATAATTCATGGGGAAATAATGTGCAAATTTGGATCCTTTGTGAGCACACTAGCAATTTAATGAAAGAGCGAAATAAGTAGACTAAGAGAAGAATTTAGCCACATCATTTGTAGGCTGGCTTAGAATCCAGTATTATTTTTTCTAAGTAGTTGGCCTACCTTCTTCTTGTCGAGACTGTGCATGACTTAAGTGTGAGAGAAGAATGTGATCACATGGAAGCAGACAGTGTGACTGTGAGTGACAAGGAGCACGTCTTCCTTTGTGCAACAATAGTAAGATCTTGGATCTCTTTCTCTTTCAATATGTTTAGCATGGCATACTGAACTGCTAGAGCCATCTTGACCTGGCAGGTAAATTTAAGGTGGATTGATTTTTTTCTACATAACCTTAGTAAGTGCTGAGCATTGACATTTTGGATCCTAGTCCTTGCTTACCTTTTCAGATCTACAAGATTTCTATACTTCTGCATGTAAACTCAGCAATGAAGCCAGAAATTATTATTGATGAAACTTGTCTCCCCAAAATATATGTTACAATTCCTAAACTTATGGACTTGATACCATTTGAGAATGACATTTGTTATTTTATTCACTTTTGAGATGACATAGGACTTTGCCATTTCCTTTGTGTCTGAGAAGGCTGAAGTCATGATGAAGTTGACTAGAAATTCAATGATTCTGAAAATCTGGTAGACATATTTGTCACTTTCTTGAATTTTCCAAATGGAAAAGTCACTTTATGTTCATTGTCTGTGAAAATTTAAAAATTCATTATCGCTCTAATGCTTGTGGCTGTTTTGTTATCAGTTTGAACTGAACTGAATATTCTTCCAAAACATTTTGTTTGTTTGTTTGTTTGGGGGGGGGGCATCATTGCCCTCTGGTGGGAGTAAGAGGCCCGGACTTGCTCCTGGAGAGTTGCTGCTGGATTTAAACCTCCAATCCTTTGGGCCACAGTCCCGCATGCAACCACTATGCCATTGGGGTGTACGATTTTTATGCAAATATAACATAATCCATATACACACTGTAATTCTACCTAGTGGCCCTCTTCTTTGTGAAAAAAATATCCTCTTTTTGAAACCACCATCTGGTCTGCAGGTTTTTTACCTCATAGAATTATAGTCTCAGAAACCCACAGGAAACTACCTGGTCCTGTAGGACTGCTATAAGTAGGAAAAGACACAATGGCAGTGGATCTTGTTTTGTTTTTAATGTGTAAGAGGGCCTAATTTTTCAGAAATTAGCACACGGGTTACCATCATATACTAGATATCAGTGAGAGAGAAGCAATCTTAAAAAAATTAAAATTAAAGGACAAACAACAAAAGAAATGTGGTTTGCATTGTGTCTTCAAATTCTGCAAGTATTGACTTCAGAGAATAATAAATAGACTGAATATATTTTGCAATATATCAAAATCTATTTATTGTGAAGAGTAAATTTAGTGAAAATAGAATTGGTAAATAAGGACTTTAAAATATTCTGAAAGGACTTGATCAGATCTTCAAAGAATTTAGAAATAATGCCAATTTCTGCTTACTATAGTGGTTTTACATGGCATTCAGTTTTCTTAACCTGCATTTCTATCCTGCTATCTAAATAAAGTTTATCAAGGTCATTTTTTTTCTTTTTAGCCAATTCAGGAAATGGGAAAACAATGATGGATAAGTCCATAGAAGAAAGAATTGGAAGAGAAATTCCCTGTGGTGTTGAGAATAGGAATGAGTGTGTGGGTAAAGAGGAGCAACCATAGATGGTCTTTTTGATTGGCAAGAGGAATATATAATGCTAAATTGGCTGTACAGGCAGTCTTTGCTGTTATATAGTTATGGAATGCTTGGCTGTAAAGTCCTGAAGGCATAGCAGTTATGTGCTGGACTGAAAACTGCAAGGTCAGCAACTTGAAATGCCCAGCTATTCTTTGAGAGACAGATGTGGTTTTTGACTTCTGGAGAGCTACACACTTGGAAACTCACAAGGGGCAGTTATACTCTGTCCTACAGGTTTACTGTAAGGCAGAATCAACTTGATGACAGTGAGGTTTTTTTGTTTTTGTTTTCTTAGATATATAACCTCAGTCCCAACAAGTGGCTCAAATTTTAGCTACCACAATATATTGAGTAATTGTATAAAATACATTTTTTTCTTCTGGAAATCTTCTGCACACAAATCTCTACAAATACACAATATAGCCAGTGACCAATCATGTCATTTTCTCTAAAAAGTGAAGGACTGGTCCCTACATTCACACACATGCAGGAAAGCATGCATTCAAATTACATTCTTATATCCTGATGATGAATCTATAAGAAAGTTTACAAAAGTGGTAGAGTATAGAGCATAACACAAAATGTAGCACAGAAAGTTACCAAAACACTGGTTTACTTTAAATTGATTCTAATATATAACAATATATAGCAATTGCTATTTTTTTAAGGTATAAAAGGGGGCTAATTTTGTCTCTCAGTTTACTTTAATATGATGACTTGCTTGTTGTTGGGATTCTGGAAACTATGCCACCAGTATATTAAATACCAGTAAATTCATCCAAGTGGAGCATATTTCAGGGGAGTTTCCAAACTAAGAACAACGTATGAAGATGAAATAGGTTGTCTACTTCTGAGGAACTTGTGGCAATGGGTCCAGCATTCAGTGAAATGAGAAAGATAGAGTCACTGATATGCACACAGACTCCAGAGACCAGGATCTGATAGAACAGATCTAATTTTATTGTTGCTTTTGCAAGGCTTATATATGCTTTATTAATCAATCAAAAAGCTTCGTTCACTAACTTCATTGTTTTTAAATACACCCTTATAAGGTTACAGGTTTGCAGTATGAAAAATGATAGGTCCACATTGTGGGCCTCTAAATGAGGTGCTGCTGGGTGAGCCAACCTATCCAATTGCATTACAGGATCTTACCATCCAATTGCATTTCAGGATCTTAGCAATACTATGGGGAACCTACAGGCATTCTGATAGGCTGTATTTTAGAGGTCAAGACGAAAACTTGTCATGTGGGCTGGCTTGGGGTCATAGCTGTGGTCAAAACTGTCTCAAGACTGGAATTTCCATGAGCCACAGGAGCACAGTTTCCAGCTACTTAGGGATGTGGACACCCAGAGACTTCAAGATGGTTCTAGGAGATGCAGCATCATCCTACACTTTCTATACCTTTCTCCCAGATCCACAGTTCCTTTCAGGAATGCCCCCACAGACACTAGCCTCTGAGAATGTTATGAACAGCAGCAGAAGATTGACAGAAGGCTGGAAGATGATCCCTTCAGGTTGTAAGGTACTGAACTGGGCTCAGCTGGAGAAGGGCTGTCTTCTCAAAGCACTGTCCCCATTATGATGGACATGAAATAAAACTTTAAGGTCCTTCATTTACTGATTGTGGATGACTCAAAATGAGAAGAAATTAATAATATAGGAAATGAACCAATAATAAATCCTTTAAATTATAAGCTGTCATAAATCAAGTAAAATACATAAAAATAAGTATCTTAGGTGTTAATGAGCTGAAACTGATAGGGACTGACCATATTGAATCAAACAATTATGGTTTACTATGCCAAAACTGTTGAATTCTGCAAGAGTAGTATTGCATGCATGACCCAAAAGAATATTCCAAGATTTATTTAAAGGACAATGCTGTCTGTGATAAGATAATTCTTATAAATTTAGCCAGGCATCAAATTAATGCAAGTATCATTAAAAACATATGCATCCACCATTAAAGCAAGGAATGCAGAAACAAGAATTCTACCAACTTCTTTTGAAATTGATCAAATAAGCAATAAATATGCCTTGATAGCTACTGATGAATAGAATGTAAAAGTTGGAAACAAAGAAGGGATTCAACCACTAAACTCATTGTCATCAAGTCAATTCTAATTCAAAGCAACCCTACAGGAAGCCAGCCTATAAGTAGAATTACCTCTGTGGATTTCTGAGACTGTAACTTCTTATTTTTTTAAATCATTTTATTGGGAACTTGTACAACTCAACACAATCCACACATACATCCATTGTGTCAAGCAAATTTGTACGTATCAGCTACCATCATTTTCAAAACATTTTCTTTCTAATTGAGCCATTGGTATCAGTTCCTCACTTCCTCCCTCCCTCACACTCCTTCATGAACCCTTGATAATTTATAAGCTATTATTTTTTCATGTCTTGTACTGTATGATGAGGATGTAACTTCCTACACAAGGAGAAAATCTCATCTTTCATCCACAGAGTTGCTGGTGATTTTGAACTGCTAACTTCATGATTAGCAGCACAATGTGTAACTCACTATGCTAGGGACCATTCACCAGAAAAACTCAGCAGTTTTCACATGTGACCTTGGTGATTAAAATTAAGTTGAAGATTTCATGATAAAATTTTACAAGAGCAAAAACTTCTTTATTGCAAATATCTCTTTCTAACTATTCAACTGGTGACTGTACACTTGCCAGATGGAAAATACAAAAATCAAATTGATTATATCTATGGGAAGAGCCAATGGAAAGTTCAACACTAGCACAGCAAAAATTAAGTCAGTTGCTAATGATCAACTTCTCATATCTCAGTTTGAAATTGACTAAATTAAAAGAAATCCTTGAGAAATAAAAGATAATCTTGACTATTTTCCATGTGAGTTCTAGAATATCTCAAGAACAGATTTGACTCATTAAACATAAAGTAATTTTTTTAGACAAGAGAAAAAGAAAGTTTATGGTATATGTTAGATAGGGTTCTCTAGAGAAACAAAACTAAGACACTAATAATTTTTATATGTATTTATATAGATAGATAACATAAGAAATACACAGTTAATTTATAAAGCAGTGTAAATGGCTCAGTGCAACTCACTTCTGTGAGACAGCTAATAGATTGGCAATCCTTCATAGCTTGAGGACCACTAGGTAGTCTTCTGAAGAGCAATTCAAGCTATCTGGTCACAGAAATCACACAGCAAGGCAGGTCACCAAGAGTCAGCCAGATGACAGGGTTCGACATGCCCCTGCTCAATAGATGTACATTCCAGTAGCATGGTGAAGCAGGGCTTGAAGGAACCTCAAATTACATAGGTTACGTATTCCACAGTGGTATACCTTGAAAATGGAGGCACAGAACAAGCAAGGGAGCCAGAAGAACACGGATGCCATTTGAATAAAGAGCAAGAGACAAAAAGGGCAAAGCTCATGAATTAGTCACTGAATTCCATATGTGTTTATTTGTCATGTTAGCACAATAAACCTACCTATCACATGGTGAGTGTCAGAAGAGATTGAAGCTTTCTATTTATCATAGAAAATCTAAGAAAAAAATGTAAGAAATAAGTAAAAGAGCTGAACAGCAGATTTCAAAGGGCAGGTCAAGAAGTCAAAGTATCACAATGAAATGTGCAAAGACCCGGAATTGGAAAGTCATAAAGGAAGTCAATTGGAAAGTCATAAAAGTCACTCAACATACCTCAAGCTGAATAATCTGAAGAAAAAATTCAAAACTTGAGTTGAAATATTGAAAGATTCTATGGACAAAATAAATACTGAATGGAAACATCAAAAGACAGTAGAAGGAAAGCACAAAGTCGTTATATCAAAAATAACTGGTAAAGGTTCAACATTTCAAGAGGTAGCATTTGATCAAAAGAATGAACTACAAGCTGACCTTAAACCATTAGCCATCAACAAAGTTCCAGGAATTGACAAGATATCAACTGAAATGTTTAAATAAATTGAAGAAGTGCTTGAAAAACCCATTTATCTATACCACAAAATTTGGAAGAAGTTACTAGTAGGCAACCTGATTAGAAGATATCTATATCCCTTTGTATCCATCCTGAAGAAAAGTAACCCAACAGAATGTAGACGTCTTGAACAATATCATTAATATCACATACAAGTAAAGTCTAGCTAAAGATCATTCAACAGTGGTTATAGCAGTATATTGAGAGGGAACTAACAGAAGTTGAAATTAGATTCAAAAGAGCACATGACAACAGAGATGTCATTACTGATTTCTGTTGGAATTTAACTATAGGCAAAGAATGCCAGAAAATGATTACTTGTGTTTTATTGGGTGTGCAGAGGCATTCAACTATGGATCATAGTAAACTATAGAAAACATTGAGCAGAATAGGAACTTCACAAGCCTTAATGCTCAGGAAGAACCTGAACATGGCTGGAGAAGCAATCATTCAAATTAAACAAAAAAGTATGACATGATTTGAATTTATGAAAGATGTGAGCCAGAGTTAGATCCTTTCACCCTACTTCTTCAATATGTATTCTGAGTAAGTCATCTGAGACGCAGGACAATAGGATTGGAGGAAAGTTTATTAACCTTTAATATACAGATGACATAACTTTGTTTACTGGAAGTAATTGGAAGAACTTGCTGATATAGATCAAGGATATAGCATTCAGTATGACTTTCAACTTAATGTAAAGAAAATCAAAGTCATCACCACTTGACCAGTTACCATCATCATAAATGGAGAAAAGATTGGAATTGTCAAGGATTTCCTTTTCCGTGGATCCACACTCAACACATCTAGAAGCAGCCATCAAGAATCAAATGTCATTGCATTGTGTAAACTTGTACCTAAATCACACATATATTCACACACACACACATACACACACACGAAAATACCAAATTGTTGTAAATCGATTAATATTTAGAAAGGAATATGATAATTCACCAAATTTAAATGTTAAGAAAAGAAGCTTTATTTAAACAATGCTTGATAAGCATTTAAATTTATCTTTTTTATTAATTACCGTTAAGAAGGAAACACAGAAGATGTGTGATGAAGAAATTACATGGTGCCAAGCTATCAAAAAGATTTACTATTCAAGGATAGTAAATTATATAATTAAATTCAAAGGAGGGAATAGTAACAGACTTAAATTGAAATTCTGCTTTGCAGAAGGCTGTGGATGACAATGGAAGCCTCATATACATCTGCAGTATATATACAGGAAATAAGCCACTGGTGATTTCCTTCTAACCATAATTAAGGGATGGGAAAACACTGGTTTTCAGACAGAGTATCGGAGAAACTTCTATAGTACACTAAAATGATAAACCTGACTTTAACAGTTAAAACCTTGTCACTTGGATCTCCCCTCTGATACATTTTTGACTGGATCTGATTTTCAATATTTTCTGTGTTTATTTTTCATATTGGGGCTTTTCTCTGATAGATTTTCTCATTTGGGGTAGCCTTCTGTAATCTTTGTTTTGTGTATTATTTTTGTTGTTGTTTATAAAACCCAGGATACATGAACCAGAAAAACAACAACTAGAATAAGGATTCCTGGAGCTCATGGTGGAGATAATGGGTGGAGGTAGGGGTGGGGGTGGGAGGAGGTGATATCAAGAACTTCAAGAAGGAAAAAAAAATTAATAGCATGTGTACAATACTGCTTGATGTGATTGAACTATGGAATGGTATGATTTCTGTATTAGCTCCTAATAGAATTATTTCAAGAAAAATGCTCATTATCAATATTTCTAGTATTCACAACTACAGTGTACTAAATGAATATGAAGTAGACATTTTGTTATTATTTGTTTTTTCATCACCCACCAAAATATGAGGCCTTCTGCTCTAGGAAAAACTTACATCCTCAGAAAGAGAATGCTCACCCTTGGCTTATTATGGTGCTATAAGTCAGAATTTCCTCAATGGCAGTGAGTTTGGTGGGTTTTTTGTTTGATTTTGAGTTAGTATACATTTAAGGAATAGCTGGGCATTCCAAAAGGTTAGCATGTTATGCTGCTAACCAAGGGGCTGATTGATGGTTTGAGTCCCCAGTGGAACTATGGAAGAGTTTGAATGATGTTTGCCCAGAGCCAACCACTAATAATCCTGTGGCACACAGTTCCATTATGAGACACTTAAAATTAATAGGTGTCAAAATTAACTTGATACCAACTAGTTTTTGTACATATAGTACTGATAGTAAAACAGATTTTAAAGATTTAACAAAATATTTCTAAAACCCTTTTGTTACAGGAAAGTGATAATTTTCCCTGCTAATCATTGAGATTAATGTGTATAGTACCAGCTTACAAGGTCATATTTATAGCTCTATAATACCTTATAAAGTAAGAATTGCCTATATTCTAGTTAAAGGAAAAAGCATTGAGTAAGACCAATTACTGTGTACAAATGAGATGATAATGTTGGTTCAAGAACTTGATTGGTTGCCCTGTCATAGCAGCGAAACTCTGAGAGGCAATTGGGGCCTCTTGTGTGTTAACTAACTTGGTGCCCCTGGAAAAGGAGATTTTTCAAAGATGCGCAGCAGCAGTCTGCCACTTTTTCTGGGCAGGCAAGCCAGGCCGCCCTATCATAACAATGGAATTTCAGAGGCGATAGTGCCTGCTGCGCAAACTTACCCCCAGCTGCCACAAGTAGATATTCGGAACTGGGTTTTGCAAGCATGCCTTTTGCAGTCACTACACCTGTGGGTTCTGCCTTACAGGCCACATAGTGCTTATTTGTCTGTAGTCAAGGGACAGCAGTAACTGAGACTAGGGCTCTCAAAATTTGCTGCCTGCAGCCACAGCACTGGATTCCTGTGAGCTCACCAAGCACCACTCCTGTCTTAGTTGGGGGAGTCTGAGTCTTGGCTGGGGGCATTATAGGCCATGCAGGGAAACCTCACATGGAGCAGATGGAAATCAGATACAGAAGCCATGGCCTTATAGGCCTGCCTCGAGGTGGCTCGCCCAGAATTGTGGCCCGAGTCTTTGCAGACCCTCCCCAGGAAGATCAGTACAGAGTAGTACATCCAAGGCCCAGATGACATCCTTGCCTCAAACCTAGCCTAGTTCTGGAAATACAGAGGACCAGTGACCCAGTTAAGGAAGCTCCCCCAGCCCAGGCAGTTCATAACACTTTAGGTCTGAAGAGGACCACCACCTGCTAATTGGTCTCATTTAGCCCTATCACTGTACCGGAGCAATCCATTAGTTAAATTAAGTTTCCCATATTTGTCACCAACGGCGCCTGCCACCACTTATGGCTGCTAATTTGTGAGTCACCACAACACTTGTTTACACAGCAGCTGGACCAAACTCCATTGTAAGCCACAGGAGCCCTTGAAAATGCTATTGCTAATCACATTGTGAAAGTAAGCAAGACCCCTTCATCTCTCAGGAATATGGAGCCCACCTCTTCAAAATCATCACATAAACAAGAGGATGCTAGAGCACTCCCAATAAGTAAACAAGAAAGACAAACCACATCAACAAAGCTAACAACACTCATAAAAGAATCTGTTGTGTATCTGCCACACAAAAATTTTTCAGAAGGCTCCTTGGAGTAATACAGGAGATGATGGAAGTTACACAGAGTAAGTATGCAATGATAGAGGGGATTAAGGCCAAGCAATAGGGGATGAGATCCTCTATAAAGGGTATGAAGTCCATGCATCAAAGGGAAATATAGGAGTTAACAGAGGAAGAAGCAGAAGCTTCACACAAGATCTCTGATCTCATGAATAGACTTGAGGAAGCTGAATACTGCATCAGTGATCTTGAAGCCAATCAGGCAGACATCAGCAAACGAGAAAGACAATCAAACAAGATAGCCAGGCACCATCAGCTTTCTTCACTGCTCTTGCTCAGGCCCCCACATGTCCTCAGTGATTAACTTGAGAAGGTGGGCACACAGTAATATGGATTTTCCCTGTTAGATGCCTGAGACCTGCTTTTTCGACACCTCGTAACCACACTGGCTGGTGTGCTTCTTCCATGTGGACTTGGCTGCATCTCAGCTAGGTGGCCGCTTGTTTTTCCTCCATGTTTTAAGACACCAGATGCTATATCTTTGGGCAGCTGAGCACCATCAGCTTTCTTCACCACATTTGCTTATGCACCCATTTGACTTCAGTGATCTTACTGGGCAGGTGAGCATCATGGAATATCAGGTTAATAGAACAAAGTGTTCTTGCATTGAGGGAGTACTTGAGTGGAGGCCCAAGGCCCATCATCTGCTACCTTAGTACTACAGCTATAAGTATACGTACCTACATTTATTTCCTTATTATCATGAATAATATTTACATATTTACATGTTTGTAATTAGACCGCTATACATGCCCTTTGCCTTCTTTCCTCTATTTCCTTTTACTTTTCTCTTGTCCTGCTATCATGTTCCGACTTCATTTGGGTTTCAATAATTCCTCTCAGTTTCATTACTCTTGATGAAGCCCTTCCAGGACTCCCATCCACTCCTTGCTCCCAATTCTGGACCATTTATTGTTCACCCATCCTTAAGCCTGTCCACACCACTTTCTTTTCCCTCTCCCCTCCCCCATTCCCCCCAGGAACTGATGGCCCCGTTGTTCTCTCCCCCAGGAATGCTCCTTCTTGATTCAGTCCATTTTGTTGTCTCAGACCACATTGCTTCCCTACCATGTCCTTTGTCACTGTCTGCTTAAGAATGGAGACAGCATGACATGTCATGTTGTCATTTGCCCTGTCCCCTCTGTGACCCATTGGCTCCCCACAGCAGTGTAGTACTCTGAGCATTGTGGAACAATGTGGGGACTGGTCCAGCTCTCTTTCTCTACCTCCCTCTGGGCCTGTTTCCATATGGGTGTGGCTTGCTGATCCTCCCCCCAACCTATCAATTTTGTCAATGCTTATTCATAGAAGCATAGAAGGATATATCTCAGAGGTGCTATGTCATTATGGAATGAAAGTTCTATCCACTGGAAGTTCTACTATTTTTTTCCTTTTTTTTGTAAGTGAAATCTAGTATCAATGAGGTACAGTAAATAGAACAAGGATATTGAAGGGGGAGTACATGGAGGATGGGGGTGATAAAAGGGAGTCGATATATGGGAGACCCGAAAGGAAAAGTATGTTGGGAGAACAGTTATGGAAGCAATTTTATAATTCTGTTTGATGAGATTGAACTATGGGATAATATGACATACTTTTTAATCCCCAAGTAATAATAAATTAAAAGAAACAAATAAAAACATGTAACCAGAAATGGGTTTGAGACTTACACTAAATCCTAGTTCCAATTTAAGAATAATCAGTTCTTACATCATAGCCCTGCTCAATTTGTGGCCTTAGGAAGAAACCATAGAAGACATGGATGCTACAGCAAAATGTGTCTAAGATTGTAGCTGTTGCTTAGCTAGCAGACAAAATAGCATCTGAGGTCTTACAGGATTATTTCCAAAAAAGCAACAAAGCAAGATGTCAAATGAAAGAAGCACACCATCATTCTTCACTGAAGGATGGTAAAAGAACATTTTACCTTAAGACAAGATCTCTATGTTGTTGAAGTCATAATGTTTAGCTTGAGAAAGCGAATTATCTGGTCTATTTATACCCAATGAAAATGAGGTCCAAGTATAGTGACTTAGAGATCACATGTATAGTGACTTAGAAATCACCTGGCTGCTGATGGCAGAACATAACTGTGATCTTGTGCTTCTTGGTCTACTCCTTTCTTCACTAAAAACACACCCTTATGAAACATGTCTCCTCCCCATGGAAGTAAGTTAGTGTTCTGCCTGCTCACCAAATGCTTCCTCAAGAGATAAATAGTGACTGTATGGAAAATTCTACTGCTCCATTTTAATTACTACCTCTGTCCTAGCCTACCACAGAGGAATATTGAAATAAGGCTAGATTTTTCCTTCACAATTTTACATCAAGGATTTCTTCAAGCTAATTCCTTAAAAACTATTTATGTTATCCCACAAGATGAGTGCCTGATGATGATTACTCTAGTCTCTAGCTAATTTCTGAACTTCTTTGTGTATGAATTTCTGTTCCTTTTATATGATTTAACATTCTGGAGTTGTTTCTTTACTTTTAATTTTTTCTTCTTCTTACAGAGGAAAGCAGGATAATTCAGGAAGAATCATTTATGGAGCTTTCTAATTTGAAATTGTAGTCTCTTTTTGTTTTGTTTAGGAATTTTGATACTTTGAGATGTAGAGAGAATAGATACATTTTGATTATATGGATTTGCAGTTGGAGTTTTTTGAAATTCAGTGTCAAATCACAGGCTTAAATTCAATATTATATTTAAGCAAACACATGGTTTTGTCCCTTATTTTATATTTCATAGTGTATGCATCACCATTTAGAATTATACTTTTCATAATGACTATTTAATTCTTGTTGATGTTGTTTACTAATATCTAAGCTTCAGTCTTGTTTATCTTGTGCTCTTGACCCAGGAAATAGTAAGGCATCCAAAATATTTACTGGGTGAAATATAAATTCATTAAAAGCCAGGAACTTTCACAGGCCTTGGTGATACAAAGGTGAATAAGCAATAGTTTGGGAGTTAAAGGATTCTCAATCTACTCGGCAAGAGGAAGGCACCCATGTAACTAAATACATAGCATACTGTATAATAGCAAGTAGGTAAAAAAGTAATATAATGAATGTGTTAGATAGGGTTCTCTAAAGAAGCAAAACCAGGGCACTATTAATTTTCATTACATATTTATATAGATATATGCATATATAAGATAAGAAATAAACAGTTAACTAATCACTAAAGGTTAATAAGCGAGCACAAGAAAACCCAAGGTTACTTTGTTTATTAGGTAATCAACACTTGAAGAACAGTCTTGAACAATTCCTTTGTTAGGGCTTGATTTAGCTACACAGCTTCAAACCAATTTATTCTGTGTCAAGCTCCTCATGGTCAACTTCTCCTTGGATGTACTGAATCAAAATCTAGAAAAGACTAGTGTCTAGAGTCTTAAGACTTCTCTTCAAACAAGCGCCATCTAAGTTTGAAACAAGCTGCAGCTAAGTCTATTTGTACAAGCATGCCAGCCTGTGGGACCCAAGGATTGCAAATAATAAAATCCAGATCTGAAGGAGGGATTATCAGAGCTTAAATTAAGAACATATCACTTGCAGAAGGCGATGATGACAGTCAAAAGTGCAAAATTCATTTGCAGAGATTCCATGTGGATCAAGTCTCTGGTGAAAGCTCTCTGACCACAGTTGAGGGACGTGAATAGTCTTATAATCAGATAGAGTACTGTAAAGCTGGTCATGGCAGGTAGAGTTAGGATAACATGCAATATATTATCACTTACTCTCCATTTTTACCTACTTTTGAGTTGTATCAGTTTTTTTGTTTTTAATTAAGGGGAAATACACATGAATTGAGCCTCTAAAAACTCTCCTTTTAATCATGGACAAGGGATATGAACAGCCTTGCTATTGCGCAGAGTGAATTGGAAAATGGATGGTTGCAGATGTAGTTAGGTTAAACCTTAGCACCTCATTTGCTCTCCTTTTTGATGCATTTTGAATTTATTTTAGTTTTTAATATTTTATACTTTTCAGTTCAGCATTTCTCTGTTTTACTTTGCTATTGCTATTACTTGTTTGTTTATTTTAGTTTGTTTCCTGTATTATGTTTTTGTATATGAAATCCAAGACAGGAAAATCTATAGAGACAGTAACTAGATTAATGGTTTCTTGGAGATTTGTCAGGGTAAGGGGTGGGAGTGGGTTCAACTGGGAGCTAATAATGATCAGTCCAAAAAAGAAGAAAATGTTCCAAAATCTATTGTGTGATGCTTGTTCAACATTTCTTAATATTATTGAATTATTGAATCATATGATTTATTAATCATTGCCAATAAAATTTATTAAAATATTTAAAAATCAATAAGATCTATAAAATAACCTGAATTTCTTGCTATAATATACATCCAAATTCAATGTATGTGGTATAAAAATTACCAATTTTCAGGAGGAGATTCAAATTGAAATATACCACTTCAAATTCCTACTTAGTCAAAGTGTTCCTCATTTGGAGACCAGGCATGTTTAGAGGTCAACTCCAGAAGAAACTAGGAAGGGAGAAACTGGAATTAGAGAAGCAAGTGACTTCTATAGTTGTGCCTGGATCACTTTGACCTTTGATTTGCTGCTTCTGGTCATGTGCACCCTCATGGAGCCTGCCTCTAAGAAAGCCAGTTTCATGTGGAGGGCTTTCGTTTCATTTCCCTATTTGAGAATCCGGATACACGAAAAATTTTCCTGCATTTAGTCTTCCCTTATGGGTCTGGAACTTCACACTTTCCACTAAAGGTAAAGAATTATCCTTTTTTTTTGGTGGGGGGGGGGGACATCACTGCTCTCTGGTGGAAGTGGGAGGCACAGCCTTGCTCCTGGAGTGCTATTGCTAGATTTGAACCATCAAGCCAATGGGTGGCAGTCCTGCACTCAACCACTATGCCACTGGGGGTCAGCCCAGAATTATCAATTTTATTCTCATTTCTGAACTCTCATAACTTCCCACACTCATAATGGCAGATTGGCCATTCCAAATTTTTCTATACTTGCATATAGACAGGGATTTATAATTGAATATTTGAAGCAAAATATAACTGGTAGTACCTTTGGGAAACAAGTAAACAGGCAGACAGACAAACAAGCCATCAGATACCCATCAGGAGAAAGAGGAAGGTGTTTGCTCCCTCCCAGAAAGACTTTGAGCCTTGGAAAATCTACATGGATTCTCTGCGTATCAAAACCCAGTGGATGACAAAGGAAGAGGTAGAATGGATTTGGAAGCAGTCAGTTTAGGAGGTTTATTTACAATGAAGACTAGAATATGCTTAAAGGGGGTTTCTCTATCTTCCTGATGCTTTATGATTTTCTTTCTTTTATTTTAAATCATTTTACTGGAGGTTTGTACAACTTTTATCACAATCCATACTTACATGCATACATCTTGTCAAGCACATTCATACATTTATTGCCCTCATCATTCTCAAAACATTTGCTTTCTACTTGGGATCTTGGTATGAGCTCTTCATTTTCCCCTTCCTCCCCTCCCTTATAAACCCTTGATAATTCATAGATTATTATTTTGTTATGTCTTGCACTGTCCAACATCTCCCTTCACCCTCTTTCATATTGCCTTACCCCCAAGGAAGAGGTTAATGTAGATGCTTGTAATTGATTCCCCCTTTTTACTCCACCTTCTCTTCACCCTCCAGGTATTGCCACTCTCACCACCAGTCCTGAAGGGATCATCTGTCCTGGATTTCCTGGGTTATCAGTTCCTATCTGCACCAGTGTACATTCTCTGCTGTAGCTGGATTTGGATGGTAGAATTGGAACCACGATGGTGTATGTGTGTGTGGGTGAGGTGGGAAGCATTTATGAAATAGAGGAAAGTTGTATGTTTCATCATTGTTACATTGCACCCTGACTGTCTCTTTTTCTCCCCATGACCCTTCTGTAAGAGGATGTCCAGTTGCCTACAGAAGGGTTCTGTGTTCCCACTTCCCACCCCCCTCCTTCACAATGATGTGATTTTTTTTCTTCTTTGATGCCTGATGCCTAATCCCTTCGACACCCCGTGATCACACAGACTAGTGTGCATCTTCCATATGGATTTTGTTGATTCTGAGCCAGATGGCTGTTTGTTTACCTTTAATCATTTAAGACCCCAGACTCTATTTTCAGCACATTTTCTTATGCATCCATTTGTCTTCAGCTAACATAACAGAAAGATGAGCATCATAGAATGACAGCTTAAAGAACAAAGTGTTCTTACATTGAGGGTGTACCTGAGTGGAGGACCAATGTTCATCTGCTACCTTAATACTAAACCTATACATATATACACATAGGTCTATTTCCCCATTATCATATATAAATATATTTACATATGTACATACTTTTATTTAGATCTCTATAAATGCCCTTTGACTCCTAGTTCTTTCCTCTATTTCCTTTTACATTCTCCTTGTCGCACTATCATGATCAGCCTTCATTGGGTTTCAGTTATTCCTCTCATTTACACTGCCCTTACATTGCCTTGATCAAGCCCTACTGGACTTCTTACACTCTCCTCACCACTAATTTTGGATCACTTGCTGTTCCCTTTTCCCTGGGTTTGTTAACACTGCTTCTTTTCCCCCAGCCTCTGTCTCTCATGTCCCCCCAGAATTATTGGTCCTGTTGTTTTCTCCTCTAGATAATTTGCCCAGTCTATCTTATCTTGATAGACCTGCAGAGACAGTAATAGACACAACATGTCAGAGCAAAACAAAGGAACAAAAGATAACAGAACAGAAACAACAGCAAACCAATGACAAAAAAGAGAAAAGCCTATAAATATTTCAAGGTCTGTTTGTTGACCTTGAGGAATTTTTTTCAAGCCAAGTTTAATGAAGTTCCATGCCCTGGTCCCAAGGTTAGTTTTTTGGTACTCCTTTGGGATTGCCTTGCTCTGCTCCCCTTTCTGTTCTGCTGGACTTGCTAGTGTTTTGCCTGGTTAGTGGTATCAGATAGGGAACAATTCCCACATTGTGTCTTCAGTGTTGTCTTCTGTAGCACGATGGGTCAGTGAAGGATGTGGTCTCTCACAGGGGGACTAGCCATGTAGTACTCCCTGTACATTGATTGCTCTGACCTGGGATATCGTCCTCACGGCTTACAGGGCCAGGAAGTACTCCACTCTTTCATTCTCCCCTATCAATTTTTCCCATGTGTTGTGATCAGACTTGTCCCTCTCCCTGGGCTGCTGCTTTAGTGTTGTCCTCTAAAGTAATTCCTCTGGGTGAAGAAGAGGCTGTCCCTGTAGTTGGGATTGGGATTGACCCTTCAGACCTCTCTACTGGTTCCCTGCTTTATGCTTCATGTTGCATTTACATCTTGGAACACCGAGCTGAAGTCTGGTCACTATTTCCCTGTGGAGATATAAACAATACCCTCCCCTAGGATGCATCAGTGCCTTGTTCCCCGGGTATCCAGTTCTTTTAATTTTCTTCCCCACACGTTTTTAGTTGGCTACCATATGTATTTCTGGATTTGATATGGCCCCTGACACACTAAATGGACCTCACTCCAGGAATGTTTGTATACAGTAGTTTTTTCCCTATACCCCCTTTGTGTTTTTTTTTTCAAGCTTACCTCAGCAGACTCATGTTTGCTTGTTCTGCTGTGCTTGACTTACTTTGCAAAGCATAACTTTCTTCAGTTCTTACTATGCAGTGATATGATTCATGCATTCATCACTGCTTTTCAGTAAGATGTAGTATTCCTTTGTATGTATGTACCACAGTTTTTAAGTCATTTGTTTCTTGATGGAAATTTGGGCTGTTTCCAATTCCTTGCAATTTTGAACTGTGCCATGATGAATGTTGGAAGACAGATGTCTGACTGGGGTTTGTTTCTCACCTCTGCTGGGTATATACCCAGGAGTGGGGTTGCTGGGTTGTATGGTTACACAATTTCCATCTTTCTTTTAGATATCGCCAAATCTATTTCCCTAGTGGCTGTATATACCTAGGGGTCCAGCAGCAGTGGATAAGAGTTCTTATTGTCCCACAGCCTCTCCAACATTTGTTGCTTTCTGATTTTGTGGCTCGAGCTAGCTTTGAGTGTGCTGGTTGGTATCTCATGATGTATTAAATTGCATTTCTCTTATAGATAATGATCGGGAAAAATTTCTCAGATGTTTATTGGCCATTTGGGTTCCTACCCTTGAGAAACATCTGTTCAGGTTCTTTGCAAAC
Organism: Nesogale talazaci; assembly: GCA_004026705.1. Classification (NCBI taxonomy): domain Eukaryota; kingdom Metazoa; phylum Chordata; class Mammalia; order Afrosoricida; family Tenrecidae; genus Nesogale; species Nesogale talazaci. Next base: position 94,173 of record PVJH01000652.1, read on the forward strand.
TTCATCAGTGGGCACTCAGTTGTTGTTTGTTTGTTTGTTTTTTGAAGGTAGCAGAGTATTGTAGATGTTAGTGTTAAGACCTTTGTATGTTGTTTCTTTGCTAAAGATCTTTTCCTAGTCCTTGGGTTCTCTTATTACCCTTTTGGTGAATTCTTTTGATGCATGCATGTGTTTTATCTTCACTATATCCCACTTATCAATTTGTAACTCATCTGTATTTGTGTCCTTCCCTACTTCTGATATGTATTCCCTGCCCCAAAGTTCTCAGATTTGTCCCAATTCCCTCATTGTTGGCCTTAATTGTTTGGGGTTTTACCTTAAGGTCTGTGAACCACCTTGATTTTGTTCTTGTGCATGGAGTGTGATAAGGATCTTACTTCATATTTCTGCAATTAAGTATACATTTTTCCAGCACCATTTGCTGAAGAGAGCATCTGTTTCCCATTTGATTTTTTTTTTTGGGGGGGGGCCCTTATCAAAGATCAGTTGTCTGTATGCTGATAATTTTGTTTCTGGGTTTTCAGTTCTTTTCCATTGTTCAGAATATCTGTCAGTATACCAGTACCATGCAGTTTTGACCACTGTGGCTGCATAATTAGTGCTAAAGTAAGATAAAGCAAGCCTTCCCACTGTGTCTTTCTTCTTGAGGAGTTCTTTGCTAAATCTGAATTGATTTATATGAAATTGGTAACTCATTTTTCTATCTCTTTAAGGAAAGATGAGTGTAATTGTATTGAATTTATATAGTGCCTTCAGCAGAACTGACATCTTTACTCCTATCCATGAGCATGGGATGTTCCTCCATTTGATGAGGTCACTCTTTTTTTCTTGTAATAGTGTTCAGTAGTTTTCCTCATATAAATCTTTTGTTCTTTTAGTCAGGTATATTTCTAGATATTTCAATATGTGCTTCGCTATTGTGAAGGATGCCACCTTTTAAATCTCCTCTTCTGTGATTTTATCCAATGTGTATGGCAGTCTGATAGACTTCTGTTTGTTGCTCTTGTATCCTGCCACTCTGCCATATCCCTCCATTGCTTACAGTACTACCCTTGTAGAGCTTTTGGGATTTTCCATACATAAAATTATATCATCTGCAAATAATGATAATTTCTCCTTTTCCTTTCTGAGGCTAATACTGTTGGTGTCTTTTCTTTTACTTATGCTGTTAAATAAGAGTAGGAACAAGGGACATCCCCTTTTTCCATGAGACCGTGTTCCTCTTTTTTCCATTGACTACCATGTTGGCTATTGTTTTTCATATATACCTTATATTATCTTTAGGAATTTTCCTTCAATTCTTATCTTTTTGAGAGTCTTAAAAAGGGATTGATGTTGGATATTGTCCAATGCTTTTTCTGCACCTGTTGATGTTAACATGTGGGTCTTTTGTTTTTTATGTAAATTTCACCAATGATAATAAAGGTCTGTCGTATGTTGAACTATCCCTGCATCCCTGATATGAATCCCACATGGTCATGGTGAATTTTCTGTTTTATAGACTTTTGTATTCTATTTTCCAGTGTTTTGTTAAGGATTTTTGCATCAGTGTTCAATAAGGATATAGATCTCTAGTTCTCAATTCTCGTGGGATCCTTGCACAATTTCAATATCAGAATTATATTAGCTTCATAGAAGGAGTTCGGGTTTTGCAAACTTTTTCTATGTTCTGAAAGTATTTGTGTAGGTTTGGTGTCAGTTCTTCCTAGAAGGCTTGGTACAATTTTCCTGTCAAACCATCTGGTCCTGGGGATTTTTTTGTTTGTAATTCCTTGATAACTTTATCTATTTCTTCTATTGTTATGGGTCTTTTGAAATTGCTTATGTCCATCCAGGATTTTCCAGGGAGAGACTGTTTTTCTAAGAATTTTTCTATGTCTTCCAAGTTGTTGAATTCATTGGTGTACAGTCTTTCCCAGTACTGTAAATTGTCCATTTGATTTCTTTAGAGTCTGTTGAATTGTCCCCTCTTTCATCCCTCACTCTTGTTGTTGATATTTGTTCCCTCCTTTCTTTGGTTAGTTTTGCCAAGAGTCTTTAGATTCTGCCTATTCTTTCAAAGCAACAAATTTTAGTAACACTAATTGTTTCCATAGTTTTCTTCTTTTTCCCTTTCTGAATCTCAGCCCTGATTTGTATGATTTCTTTTCTTTTGCTATTAGCAGGATGGTCCTGTTGACTCTTTTCTTGTTGTTGTAAGTTTTGTGCCAGCATATCAATTAAAATTCTCTCTTCCTTTTTCATGTGTGCATGTCTTGCTATGAAACTTTCTCTGGCAACTGTGTTTGGTGTGTCCCATAAATTTTAGTCCAGTATGTTCTCATTTTTCTTGGTTTTTAGAAATTTCCTAATTTCATTTCTAATCTGGGCCAGTTCTCACTCCTTTTTCAATAGAGAAGTATTGATCCTCCAATCGTATGCTGTTGTTTTCTTCAACTTCCTTTTGTTGATTTCCAGCCTTATGGCACAGTGGTCAGTAAGAGAGCTCTGTATGATATCTTTTTTTGGGGGGGGAGGGGGCAGCACTGCCCTCTGGTGGTGGGAGTAGGAGACCCAGTCTTTTCTTCTGTGGACCCGTTGCTGGAATTGAACCTCCATCTCAGTGGGCCGCAGTCCCGCGCACAACCATTATGCCACCGGGGCTCAGCCTGAGCTCTGTATGACATCAATGAGATCAAATTTATTGTACAATTAATTGCCTTATGCCTCAGCAAGTGGTCATCTTTGAATATGTGCAATGTGGTTTTGAAAAGGATGTGGATTTTGGTGTTTTGGGATGAAAGGCTGTATAAATATCTCTCAGGTTAAAGTGTCTTATTGTAGTGTTTCAATCTCTAGCCTCCTTTTTGAGTTTCTTTCCCTGAGATCTTTCTTAGAGAGTAGTGTATTAACATAACCTGCTACACTTGTTGAGGCTGTGATTTCATTTATCATTTTTTTTGGAGCATTTGATTGATGTATTCAGTGGGTCTCTTATTTGGGAAGTAAATGGTTAAAAAGGGTAGTGCTTCTTTATGTACCATTCTCATGAATATTATACCGGTCCTCCTTATCTCTTTTTATGGTTTGCACTTTGAGTTCAATTTCATCCGAAATTAAAATTGCAACCCCAGCTTTTTTTGAATTGCTGCTTGCTATATGTCCTTCTCCAGCCTTTGATTCTCAGGTTATTTTTGTCTGTAGTCTTGAGATATGTCTCTGGTAGGCATCAGATTGATGGGTTGTGTTTTCTAAGCCATTCAGTTTCTCACATTCTTTTAATGCCTGAGTTGAGTCCATCAACATTCAGGGTTATTATTTCCATCTGTGGACTCTGTGATATCATCTTAGGTCTTTTGTGATAGGTGTTTTTCTACCTCCGTCTCATATCAGTATGTTGTATATGTATGTGTGGTTTACTCTTGGGTTCTTTCAACCCTTTTGCCAATGTTACCTTGGGGGCTGTTTTCTCTTTGTTGCCCTCTGTGTGGGGTTGTTCTATGTGGTAGTCTCTTATTTGCTCTTGGTTAATGCTGTTCTTCTGCCCATCCTGGGTAGGCAAGGATAGTTTCTAATGCTGGGTTTCTTCTAATGTATTCTTTGAGTTTTACCTTGTCTGGGTAGACTCTCACTTCTCCATCTATCTTGATAGGTAATTTGGCTGGGGAGAGAATTCTTGTCTTAGCATTATTTTCCTTCAATTTTTGGAATATATTAATACAATCACTCCTCTTCTTCATAGTATCCACTGATAGGTCTGAGCACATTCTTATTTGGGAATAAGAATTTATTTTGATTGCTTAATTTTCTCTAGCTGCTCTCATGATTTTCTCCTTTTCCTCAAAGTTGGAAAGTTTATTATGTGTCTCGGTGGCTTTCTCTTGGGATTCAGTCTAACTGGTGCTTTCAGCCTCTTGGTTTCCATTCATTAAGCTCTGGAAGCTTTCCTCCAAGTATTCTATAACTATTGTTCCAGATGCCTTCTTTGTTATGTCTTCCCCGGTAATCCAATTTTTCTGATGTTGTTTCTCATCATAGATCCAGACATTGTTCTTAGATTTCCTTCAGTTTCTCTGGTAATATTGTTCGATTTTTGTTCGTGTTTGTTCAAGTCTGCTTGCCTTTCCTGTAGGACATTGGTGCGGCTCTCTGCCTCCTCTAGTAGATTGAGAAAGTCTGCGAGTCTGCTACTGAATTTTGTTATTTCATCACTAAGTTTTTGTATTTCCCTTCAGTGTATGTACTGTATCTCCTCAATCATTTCAACCTTTTACTGTATTGCTTCACTTATATCCTGTATGACTGCAAGCAGCATTCTGAAAAAAGCCTTTCTGTGGCAGATCAATGTCAGCTTCTTCTATATGATTTGTTATGTTTGGGACATCTGCCCTTGGCCTTTGTTTGTCCTGCTTTTTTGTTGAGATTAGTAGGCTGTTACTGTTAGCATTGTGCTGTTTTAGAGAAGCCAGATGTCATTTTCCAAGGAGTTGAAGAGCACTGACACTCTCCGGGAGATTTGTAGTAATGCTTCTTTGTACTGCCTCCAGCTAATTTCACTATGGAATTGGCCTACCACTGTGGCTTCACTCTTTACCTAGACAACCAGTATTCTGCTATTTGGAGGGCAGGTTAAATGGTTCTCTCAGGGGATTTTGATTTGGTTGTGGAGGACCCATGAGGATGGTGCTGTACCGGGTGATCTCTCAAATAGCTGTGATTATATGCTGCACTCCGGCTTAGGGCACTAAAGACAGCATGTGTGGGTGCCCGATGCAATGGGGGTGTCACAGAAAGCTGGACGGTTGCCTGTTTTGGTTTAGAGCACCAAAAATGGTTGATGGAATTGCCCTGGTCAAGAAGATTGCTGAAGAGTTTGGGAAGAGGTTTACACAACATAGTGGGATGTTGGCAAATGTTGGCTGAGCTGCCTGACACTGTATTATGCACTGCAGCAGGACGTTCCCTCAGTCATGTGTGACCACAGAAGACAGATAGGAGCTCCCCCAGCCATGCCTGTAGGATTTCCCCCCGAAGAAGATGGGCAGGTTTTCCACAGTCAAGTGTTAAGCAGTACAGGGGGTGGGTTGGTGGGAACAATTTCCCCAGGAAGAAGTTTGCCAAGATATCCCCTGGTAGAGGTTGAGTGTACTTTCAGCAGCCTTGGGATTTGTTGCAGATGGTAGAGTGCTCCCTGTTGGGTGGAGGAAAGGCATAAATGCCCTAGGATAAAGGATGTGGTCTGGAGCTGTATAGTGACATGTGAGAAAAAAAGGAAACACACCTCCAACAAAAAAACAAGCCCCTCAAAGCAAAAACTAAAGAAAGTTGAACCACTGAAATTGTGTGGGGGAACAGAGAAGCAATGGGAAAAGAGTAACAATCTAGATGTGCCCTGATCTCTGACCATGGGGCTGTAGGTGTTTAATCCCTGCAGTGAGGCAGAAGCAAACTGTTGCTGTGTTGAAATAAAGTCCCCATGTCCCCCCAAAAAGAAAAAAAAACAACAAAAAAGAAAGTCAGTCCCTGTTTCAGTTCCAAATGATCCCAGCTTCAACTGAGACAATGGCGGGTCCAAGGTCAAACCCTAGCTAGCCTCCACTGTGGTAAGCCGAAAGTCCCCAGCCCCTTAAAATCTAGTGGATCTGTATTTAATTATTTTTATGATTCTTTCTTGTGGTTTGGCCATGTAGAATTTCCCTCTGAGTAACTCTCCTGCACTGATTTCTGTAGAGTCCCTCTGGTATATGTTACTCTGTTGTCATCTTCCCAAAAGTTGCTTTGTGATTTTCTAACAGTGCTTTTTGTTAAACAGGTAGAATGTTGATACATGGAACTCAACTTGGCTCCTTTGGGATATATAAATATCTGAAACTTCATGCTAGAGAGAAGGATGTACAGAAGTTGGAACAATTGAGCTCAGAAGTACATTTTGGTTTTGCTGTCTTCCATCTATTCTAATCCTCTGCCTCAGTCTCCATTTTTCAAAGTAGGATCAACTTACATTTTCTATAAACTTTATTTTCCTACTATTTAAACTTACTAACCCTTTACCAGGTGTGTGTGTGTGTATGTATGTGTATGTGTGTATGATATCTGTTAGCACAATTGTAGGCCATCTAGCAATTGGCATTTCTGAAGGAAAGTGTGAAGTTTAGAAAGCTTATGTTTTCCCTATTAAGAAAGGTATTGAATGAGTTGGGAGTCCTTTCCATTGATAGTAGGTCTACATTGATGATCAGCTGGGGCCTTTTCTTTGAACTATAAATGTTAGTAAGATAGTAGTGTAACTAACCAAAAGAATAGTCAATAGAAAAAATTCCAACAGCTAAGATAAAGATTTACTGCACTTTTTTGGGTTAACTTCTTTTAGAATAATTAGTATGGACTTGGTTAGAAACAACTATAGTAAGAAACATGATCAATTGTTAATATATAAATATATATATGAAACTTATGTGTGTATATATATATATATATACACATAATATAAAATATATATTATAAAATTTGACAAAGCCAGAAGGAAGGTGCAAAAAGACACACACATACAATTTTGGGGGAGACACCTGCCTCTCTCACATTCTCCAAGAATATGTCCATGACATTAGACCACCTCCCTCATGATCAGATGATAGGATACTTCTATGAGCCTGGTTCTATAGAGATTGAGCATTAGCCCGAAATCCTTCTGTTTGGCTGCAGGCTACTCCAGTAAGTAGTTGCAATCTTGGAAGGCCACAGGGATCACTCTGAGTCAGTATTAATGGAATTGCAGTGGGTTTTGGGTGATTGGAGACTTATTTCACTGGTTACCTTTTCCAAGAACACTTTGCTGCTGAGTTTTTGATATGTCCTGTGGGATTTGCTTTCTCTCAGGTGGTTACTGAAAGCCAGGGTAGAGATGGCATTAGATATTAACATTCTTAATGCTAGCTATCAATCAACTTGATTTGCTTGATTAATGTAGTATAGATATAACAAACAATGGGCTTGATTAACTTGATTAACATAATATAGATACAACAAGCAAACAAACATATTGCCCTTGAGTCTATAATGACACATAGTGACCTATAGGATCCCCTTTCTACTTCTGAGATTATAAGCATATAAGGTAGTAGAAAGTTCTGTCATTATTGAGCAGAGGGCTTGGTGGTTTCTAACTGCCAACCTTGTGGATTTTAGCCCAACATAGAACCACTGTCTCATCAGGATCCAATGTAGTATAGATAATTAAGGGTTAGGAACACTGACTTAAAAACCTAAGATATGCTTTAGAATTTTGAGGTTGATGTTTAGCTTAAACTATAACCACACTTGTTTGTTACACATGAACAGCTATATAGATTTTTAAGACAAAGACTATTTCTTTCTACAAGCAGCTTGATTTCTTGTCTGTGGATTCCTATTTGCAGAACTTTTGGTAGATTTTGTAGAGATTTCCATGTCTTCTTAATGGAAGTTGAATATAGACTATTTTGAATTCTTTTTTTTCCACCCCTCCCCCATTTTGAATTCTTGAAATATCAGGCAACTTCTGTTTATAATTCTTCTGAATGAAGTCCTTAGACTTGAGAGTTTGCTTCTACAGGAGGTGGGAAGACTTGGCATAGTTCCCTTAATTACTTGACACATGGTGAGTTGATGAAAGTGATATCAATGCCAAGGAAATGTGTTTTAAGCAGGGATTAAAGCAACGTGATTTCTGTTTAGTACCCTGCTGAGAATTTATATCTCTATCTACAGATATACTAAATCAGAATCCTGATTCAGCATATCTGGGGATAATGATACAAATTCTCAGCTGATCTGATTTGGTATATCTGATGTTGGAATACAAATTCTCATCAGAAATATAACTGAAATCAACCCTGGGTTTATGAAGGTAGCAGCTGGCAATTTTTTCACCTATTAACAAAGACAGATGCAATCACATTCATATCTATATCCATATGGACGTATATGTCTATATACATATACATACACGCATAAGATTTATTGGCATATAATTCACATATTATAAAATTCTGTACTCAAATATATTAAAAAATGTTGTTCAGTCATTACCATACCAAATATAAACAATTTTTTGTAGTTGTTAGTTCCTCATGTCCCCCAATGCCTCTTGCCATGGCCCTAAAAACCAACAAAAATATCACTGCTATCCATTGAATACCAACTCATGCCTCTAGGTTATTATAAATCCAGTTGCTGTCTCAAAAATTTACTCTGCTATTGAGTCAATGCCAACTTTTAGTGGGTCTGTAGGACATAGTAGAACAAACCCTGTGAGTTTCTGAGACCTGTGTTTACAGGGATAGGAAGCCATGTTTCTCCCAGAGTGGTTGACGGTTTTGAACTCATACCTTGCACATTGCAGCCCAAGGTGTAACCACTACACCACCAGAGATCTACACCATCTTTACAAATTTACTTAATATACATTTATATACAAGGAAACATATGAAACAGACACAAGGAACAAAACCCCAAAGGGTAAGTTAACCACCAGTTGGTTGCTAACTATATAGGTGATTTAACTGCAGCTAAAGTGTGGGGAATATTAATGTAGGTGTTCAATAATGACTGTTAAAACAAAACTAATTTTTGAATCATTGAGTAAAAGCAAAAGCCAGAAGTCAAGATCTAGCTCTCAGGAGGGAGAAAAGTTGAGGGCTTAAAAACTGACCAACCAAACAGACAGAAAATTCCATCCCAAATGGAGCACAAACTATGGAATTCTAAGCACATAAGTGGGTTTCCTCCAATGTAGGCTTGCCATATGAGATAGCAGGTCATCCTGTGAATATGATATTGCCCTTGTCTACTCCTCACAGGATGGTATGATGAGTACTTTCTTCTCACATATGATTACATTTGATTGTATCACGTCTTCTGTAGCAGTGTTTTTGTATATCTTAACTTTAAAGTATTTGGAATTTGAACATAAACATTTATAATAAAATATACTCATAAAATTTATATTTTAAATAACTAAAATATTTGTTAGACTCATGATATTCCTAGTGCTGAAAGAGTATAACTTCTGTGTAATAGTTACAAGTAAATCATGGCTCTCTGGTTTTTCTTCAATGAGGATTTTGAATATGTTTGAGGCATATAAACAGGGTGATATGATCAACATTTTCAAAATTTAAAACAGTACAGGAATTTGATATAATGATCAACAGAGTGCACCCAGGCATGCCTTGGAGAAAGGGTCTTATGATTTATTTCTGAAAAAAAAAAGCAACCTTTAAGAATCTTACTCTGATGATCAGGTGGTCTCCAGAAGTCAGAAATGACTTGAAAATAGCTAGTTTGTCATCAAAATTGTAATCAAAGGTGATGTATGTATAATAGTCCATAGGAAAACATTAGTCTTACCTTCTGCATTGCTTTGTACATGTAAGTAGGTAATTTGAAGTTGTAAATTGAATGAGTAGTGAGAGAAACTAAGTCTAATGTTTCCTCTGTATCTTCCATAGCAACCTAGAGGACTCAGGAAGCAACCTATGAGTATCAACTAGCAATATTGTAAATAATAGGATTTGTCCTTTCAATAGTATTTTTCTGTAAAAACTGAGAACAAAATGAAGTTTTTGAATTGAGATTGAAAAGAAAATCTGGCAAAAGTATTTCTTTCTTAATAAGCAAGTTTGATTTCATGGATTATTGTTACTCTTTAGATTATTCAATGCTCGCGGTACATGATTTGGGGAAATTGGTGTTTGTGGGCTGAGGAAGAGCTAGAAAAATCCATTGGTGATGAGAAATACTTATGGAAGTGGGGCCTAATTTTTGAAAGTAGATGTGCCTTATATGTCCAATTTGAGTCATGGCAGATATCTGCTATTTAAATATTAGAAATGAGAGGAGAAATTTTCTCAAATGAATATGATGACTTTATTCAAGTAGGAAGATAAAGCCTAGTTTCAAGAGGCAAATGTTATTACAAGAGTTCCAGGAGGCTGTACCTAGCACCCCAGCTCTCTACAGAAGAAATGCTTGCCAGAATTGAGCCGTGGCTTATCTTCCCCTTTCTCCTCCCGAAGGCAATGTACCCATCTCTCACAATGACAGATGAAACCCTAATTTCTGCTGATGCCCAAATGTCAATAGTCTCAACATTTTACACATTTTCAAATCTCTAAAGAATGTAGTAGGTTCATGTTCTTTTTTGGTCTCCTGTTAAGTAGGAACCAGATGGAATGAATATGTATGAAGACGTACCACAAGTTTTTGTTTTTTTAAGTTATCAGTTCTGACTCATAATGCCTCCAAGTGTGTCAATGTGAAACTATGCTCCCTAAGACAATCAATGTCTGTGATCACTTGGAAACAGATCACTAGTACTTTCTTCTGATGCACCTCCAGATGATCTTGAGCTGATCTTTTCCATTGGCACTTGGTCATGTTAACCTTTTGAGCCACAAAGGAACTTGTTCTGTCAGAAAGGCTTCTCTAGAGAAATAAAACCAGGATACTAGTAATTCTCTCTATATATTTATATATAGAGAAGGGTATATAAGATAATAAAGAAACAGATAAACTGTAAAGCAGTACAAATTGCTTGGTGCAACCCACTTGCATGAGACAGCTAGAAGACTGGCAGTCCTTCAAGTCTTGAGGGCCACTGAGTAGTCCTCTGTAGAGCAATTCAGGATATCTCATCACAGGCAGCAAACAACAAAGCAGGTCAACAACAGTCAGTCAGATGACAGAGTCCAACTATTCCCAGCTCAAGAGATGAATTTTCCACGAGCATGACGAAGTAGAGCTTGAAGGAACCTCAACTCACAGTTCCACAGTACATGATTAGGTGTCCCATGGGTAGTGTTGCTTGGAGGTTGAGGCACAGGACGATAAAAGCAGCTAGCTGGTCCAAAGTTCCAAAAGCAAGAGAGAGGGTGGGGCTCACTGAGCCCTTGCTATCTCTGCCCTTCAATTCACCCCGTGTGTTCATTAGCTGTGCTGTCACAACAGACCGACCAATCTTCTATGGTCGTGTTGGCATAACAAACTTACCCATCACACTCCTAATCATATAAAAAGTCATATTCTGATGACAATTTCTCTCTAGAGTTATATCCAGATTCATTAGAAAATCTATGCAAAAGTCAAGAACACCAGTTGGTGTTCTACTCCAGGTGAAGGTAGAAGGCAATAGATTTTAGGATAGAGGTGCTTAAACTTAAGTCTGTAGGTGACTTTAAAAATTGCTCCAATGTGGGCTGAGCCCCAGTGGCGTAGTGGTTGTGCGCGGGACTGCGGCCCACTGGGATGGAGGTTCGATTCCAGCTCCATGGAGCAAAGGCTGGGCCTCCTACTCCCACCACCTGAGGGCAGTGATGCCCAAAAAAAAAAAAAAAAAAAAAAAAAAAAAAAAAAAAAAAAAAAAAAAAAAAAAAAGCCAAACAAAAATTGCTCCAATGTGGAACTGACTGGTTAGAAAATATTGTGATCTTTATCTCAGAACTTAATGTACAGCAGGACAGTCAAAATCATTTGATATTGTTAAAGTGACAGACATAGAACAATGGAAGAGATCTCAGAGCCCAGAAGTTAATACATTCACGTATTGTCAGCAGATGTTCAACAAAGGGTTGAAGTCCAGAAAGTGGACAAGATACAGATTATTTAACAAATATGCAGAAAAATGAATATGATCTACAAAAGCTAACTCACATATAATTAAGGAATGGCTATCCTCTTAAAGAAGAGTAGATAGATCATAATTATGTAGATGGAATAAAGATAGGGGAACTCCACTTGCTGATGGGGTGCAACTCAAAATGAGAACAAACAGCTGCAAACATATATTAATAATTAGAAACTTGGAATTAATGAAATATGAATCTAGTAAATTAGGAAATATTCAAAATGGCATTCATGAAATGGCATTAGTGAGCTGAAATGAACTGATTTTGGTCACTTGAGTCAAATAATCACATACTCTACAATTCTGGGTATGAAAAAATCAATCACCTGGGGTCTTAAAGGCTTTAAAGTAGACAAGTGGCCATCTAGCTCAGAAGCAACAAGTCCCACATGGAATAAGTACACCAGTCTGTGTGATGATGAGGTATAGAAGGGGTCAGGTATCAGGCATCAAAGAACTAAAAATTATATCACTACAGGGCTGAACCTCAGTGGCAGGGTGGTTGAGTGCGGGACTAAGGCTCACAGGGTTGGCAGTTCATATCTAGCAGCATCTCTCCGGGAGTAAGGCTGGGTCTCCTACTCCCACCATGGGCAGTGATGCCCACAAAAACAAAAAACAACATTTTTATCACTATAAATGAGAAAGAGTACAGATTGGGGACCCAAAGTCCAGCAATAGGTGAAGCGACATCCCCTTATAGAAGGGTCATAGGGAGGAGAAAAGCCAGTCAAGGTGCCATGTAGCAACAATGAAATAAACAACTTTCCTCTAGTTCTTAAATGATTCTTCCTTTCTTACTATCATGATCTTAATTCTATCTTACAAATTCAGCTAGACCAGGGGATGTACACTGGTACAGATAGGAGCTGGAAACATGGGGAATTCAGGTTAGATGATCACTTCAGGACTACTGGTGAGAGTGGTGATTCCAAGGGGTTGGAGGGAAGGTGGAGTATAAAGTGGGAACCAATTGCAGGGATCTACATATAACCTCCTCCCTGAGGTACGTAATAACAGAGAAGTGGGTGAAGGGAAAAATCAGACAGTGTGCAATATGGCAAAATAATAATCATTTGTAAATTAATAAGGGTTCATGGAGGAGGGGGTGTGGGGTGGGAGGGGAAATATGTGGAGCTGATACTGGGGGCCTAAGTAGAAAGAGGATGCTTCGAGAATCATGGCGACAAATGTGCAAATGTAATCTGCATACAATTGATGTATGTATTGATCATTATAGGAGTTATATGAGCCTCCAATAAAATGATTTTAAAAATTGAGAGGAATGCCATCATTTTCATCATTAAAGGGCATCTCAAGATTTATCTTAAATGACAATACTGTCTGTGACAGGATAATGCCTATATGCATGTAAGGAAATTGAGTCAATACAGCCATTATCCAAGTTTACACATAATCACTGAAGCTAGTCATGAAAAAATTGTGGAATTATATCAATTCCTGCAATCTGAAGTTGATCAAACCCACAATAAACATGCATTGATGATTATTGGCATCAAAATGCAAAAGTTAGAAACAATGAAGGAACAGTGATTGAAATATATATGCTAGGCAGAGTGCAGTAAAGCACCAATGAAACTTACAACTTTGCTCTAGTTCTTTAATGCTCCCTTACCCTCTAATCACCCCTCCCCCACTGTCATGACCTTACAAATCCCACAAGACCAGAGCATGTACATGAGTACAGATCAGAGCTGGAAATACAGGGAATCCAGGACAGATAGTTCCTTCAGCACCAATAATGAGACTAGAGATACCAGGAGGATCAGAGGAAGGTGGGGAGGGGGGATGGGAGGGGAGAAAGGGGCAACGGATCACAATGATCTACATTTCATTTCCATTCCCTTCTGGGGGCATGGAAAACAGAAAGGTGTATGAAAGGAGACATTGGTTATTATAAGACATGAAAAAATAATAATAAATTATAAATTATCAAGGGTTTATGGGGGCTTGGGGAAAAACTCAGGCACTGGTACAAAAGGCTCAAGTAGAAAGAGAATGTTTTGAAAATGGTGATGGCAACAAATGATGATGGTACAAATGTGCTTGACACAATGAATGCATGTATGGATTATGATGAGATGTATGAGCCGCCCATAAAATGACTAAAAAATTATAATAAAAAAGAAAACATGGCGTAAGTGATATAAATGAAGTACTAAATGGTATGATAGAATTTTGCAAGACCAATGACTTTTTAATTGCTATTACCTTTTTCAACAACATAAATGAAAACACTGCACATTCACATTCACATTCCACCCAATTATTTGGTGGGGGTTAAAAGACATGAACCTTTCTAGTGTTGTTACTTGTCATTAAGTTGGTTTCATAGCAATCCTATGAATAACAAAAGAAAACTACGCCCAGTCTGGTGCCATCCTTATGATTCTGCTTGTGCTTCATCCCATTGTTGCGCTGTGTCAATCTATCTCACTGAGTGCCTTCCTCTTTTTTTGATTCCTCTCAATTTTACCTAGCATGATATCCCTCTCGAGGGACGAGTCTCTCTTGACATATATGAATAATTGAAAACCAAGTCTCACCATCCTTGACTGTAAGAAGCACTCTAGCTATACTTTACTCATGACAAATTTGTGTATCATTTTGGCAGTTTTACTTTAAATATTTTTCACCAGTGCAATTCAAATGCATCAATTTTTTTGTTTTCCTATTCAGTGTCCACTTTTTCACAAGCATGTGAGGCCCTTAAAAATACCTTAAGTTGGGGCTGAGCCCCGGTGGCGTAGTGGTTGTGCGCGGGACTGCGGCCCACTGGGATGGAGGTTCAATTCCGGCTCCCAGGAGCAAAGGCTGGGCCTCCTACTCCCACCACCTGAGGGCAGTGATGCCTAAATAAAAAATAAATAAAAAAAAAAAACAAAAAAATACCTTAAGTTGAATTAGGTGTATCTCTTTCCTCAAAGAAACATTTTTTGCAGAGAAATTAAATTGATGGAATGCAGAGAAATTAAATTGATAACATCTTTGAGATAAGATGATGGAATATTAGCACCTAAGACAAGGCCAGGGTGGGATAGTAAAAGAGACCATATTGCACTTGTAGAAAATGAAAATAAGTCACAAGGGCACCAAAAAATGACCTTGGATACATCCCACTTGAATTTAGAGAACAACTAAACAATGGATTTAACTCATTGAGCATTTATGACAAAAGGCCTGGTGAGTTATGGGATGACATCAAAAACAGATAATAAAGAAGGCCAAAGATCATTTAAAAGTCAGGAAAGAAAGAAAAAAATGGTGTGGAGGTTAGAAGAGACTCTGATACTTGCTCTTAAAGGTTGAGAAGCTAACAGAAATGGAAGAAATGAAGACATCAAAGAGCTAAACAGAACATTTCAATGGCCATCTGGAGAAGAAAAAGGAGACTAGTTTAATAATATGTGCAAAGAACTAGAGTTAGAAAACCAAAATGAAGAACATGTTCAGCATATCGTAAGCTAAAATAAGTAAGTAAAAAACATGAAAGCCTCCAGTCACAATATTGAAAATTTCTATGGATAAAATATTAAATGAAACAGCAAACATCAAAAGAAAACAAAACTCACTTTACAAAAACTACCTAGTTGGGATTTAATGATTTCAAGAGGTAGCATATGCTCACGTAGAGGGAATTATTTAAACTTGAATATATGTACTTGGAAGACAGAGACCACTGAGAACAGATTCATATCTGTATGCATTCCAAAGAAAGGTGACCAAGAAGACATTGCACATTATAGAATAATATCATTGCTATCATGTGAAAGTAAATTTTGCTTAAGATCACTCAACAGTGGTTTCATTCAATCTGAAATTCAAGCTGAACTGAGAAAAGAACATGGAACAAGGTATAGTCTTGCTAGGATCACCTGAATCTTGGTTGAAAGGAAAGAGCACTAGAAAGATTTAGTTAGGTTTTTTTTGACTGCACAAAAGCATTTGGCAATTTGAATCAGAGCAAATTATCTTATAATTGAGGATGGGAATTCCAGAACACTTCACTGCGCTCATGTGATACTTGACCAAAAGGCAGACATTAGAATAGAGCAAGAAAATACTGCTTGGTTTTTATTTCAGAAATGTTTTTGTCAATGTTGCATCCTCTCACCATATGTGTTCAAGCTGTATGATGAGCAAATAATTTCAGAAACTGGATTATATGATGAAAACCTTAACATCAGGATTGGAAGAAATCTTATTAACAACCTTGATTATGCAGATGACCCAACCTTGCTTGCTGAAAGTGAGGACTTGCAGTTCTTGATGAAGAAAATCTAGGATTGAAGTATTCTTTATGGATTATAATATATGTAAAGACAAAAATCCTCACCACAGAACCAGTAGGAAATTTCATGATAAAAGGAGGAAAGATTGAAGTTGTCAAGGATGTCATCTTGATTGAAAAAAAAAATCAATACGTTTGAAAGCAGCAGTTCACAGATCAAAAGATTCATTGCATTGAGTAAATTTGCTGCACAAGACCTCTAAAATAGTGAAGAATGTTTCTTTGAGGAAAGAGATACACCTAATTCAGCTTAAGGTATTTTTAAGGGCCTCACATGCTTGTGAAAAAGTGGACACTGAATAGGAAAACAAAAAAATTGATGCATTTGAATTGCACTGGTGAAAAATATTTAAAGTAAAACTGCCAAAATGATACACAAATTTGTCATGAGTAAAGTATAGCTAGAGTGCTTCTTACAGTCAAGGATGGTGAGACTTGGTTTTCAATTATTCATATATGTCAAGAGAGACTCGTCCCTCGAGAGGGATATCATGCTAGGTAAAATTGAGAGGAATCAAAAAAAGAGGAAGGCACTCAGTGAGATAGATTGACACAGCGCAACAATGGGATGAAGCACAAGCAGAATCATAAGGATGGCACCAGTCTGGGCGTGGTTTTCTTCTGTTATTCATAGGATTGCTATGAAACCAACTTAATGGCAAGTAACAACACTAGAAAGGTTCACGTCTTTTAACTCCCACCAAATAATTGGGTGGGACTATGTAAATAGGATATGTGTAGTACTAACTGAAGGGATTGGCAAGATTTAGTGGCCACTTCCTTGGCTTTAAGGATGAGGCATCTTAGAAACAGGAACAGAGGTAAATCCTGTGATCATTCAGGAAGAAGATCCAAGAGTGGATCATATTCAAATTTGCTGTCTGAAATGGTGGACACCAAGACCAGCGACACCCCGAAGCTCTGTTATAAAAACTATGGTGCTTCAGCTTCAGTGCTGGCCTCCAAGGCAATTTGGGGAGTGAGATATGCCTGACCAGAGCACATGAGAACAAATTAAAGGAGAGGAAGAGAGAATGACATGCATTCTGGCCCACCAAGCCTTCAGGACAATAATCCCACTCAGAACAGCTAATGCACAAAGAGGACTGCACAGCCAGCCCCATTATGAAATATGGCTACCATCACTGACCCAAGGACTATCGGGGCCAGGAAGAAGAAGCGGGGTCAAAATTATATCCTGTCAGACACAACCACACCAATGCAAAGCACTAAGAGTGTGCAACAGAACGTAGAGTCACACATGGAGTGCCAAGGATATATTTTGGGGCCAGGGTATTGGCGCCCCATCTGACTGAACCAGGGGTCACTCTAGGAGATCAACAACAGACATTGAACTTTAAACAGGTTTTTATATTGTTATTTGTATTATTATGTTACATATTGTATAGTATATTGAGGGGGTTTCTTGCTGTTTTTATCATTGTTTTATTTGCTTAAGTTGCTCTATTTTAGGAGACCTTTCTTGTACATATTGCTACCTCTACAGGTCTATCTAGAATAGATAGACTGGACAAAGAAGTTGGAGGTGAAAATGACAGGACTGATGGTTCCAGGATAGGGGCCATTGAAGAGGGGGAGAAGAAGGGAAGGTGGTGATGTCGACCAGCCCAGGAAAAAGGGAATAACAATTGATACAAATGCAGGGACAAGGTGGGTGAGAGAAGGTCAATAGGGGTTGATTAAGACTAAGGTAACAGAGAGAAAATACTGCAACCCAAATGGAGAGTGAGCATGATAGTGGGACAAGAGGGAAGCAAATGGAAAGAGAGGAAGGAACTGGAAGATAATGAACATTTATAGAGGTTAAAATACAGGTAGGTACATAGGGGCATATATTTTTAAGTGAGGCTGGGGAAAGAGATCAATGTGTATACTTACAGGATTAGTAGTAGGAAAACAGATGGGCATTGGACCTCCACTCAAATACCTCCTCGGTTCAAGAACACTTTATTCTATTAACTTGGCATTCCAAGATGCTCACCTTTCCAACATGATCACTGAAGACAAATGTGTGCATAAGCAAAGGTGGCAAAGAAAGCTGATGGTGCCCGGCTACCAAAATATATAGCATCTGGGGTCTTCAAGGCTTGAGTAAGCAAGCGGCTATTCAGCTCAGAAGCAGTAAAGCCCACGTGGACGAAGCACACCAGCCTGTGTGATCATGAGGTGGTGAAGGGATCCGGTGTCGAGCATCAATGAGCTAAAATTATATTATATTAATGAGGGGGAGTACAGATTGGGGACCCAAAGCCCATCAATAGGTGAGGTGACATCCTTTTGCAGAAGGGTTACAAGGGGTTACAAGGAGGAGATGAACCAGTTAAGATACAGGGTAGGAGCTATGAAATATGCAAACTTCCTCTAACTCTCAAACTGCCTCCCACCCACTATCATAACCCCAATTCGACCCCATAAATCCAGCTAGACCAGGAGATGTACAGTGAAGTTGGAAACATGGGAAACTTAGGATAGATGACCCATCAACACTAGTAATGAGAGTGGTAATACCAGGAGGGTGAAGGGATGGAGGAATAGAAAGGGAGAACCAACTTCAGGGATCTACACATAGCCTCCTCTCTGGGACACGGACAACAGGGAAGTGAGTATTGGGACACATTTTACAGTGTACAGGATGAAAAAAATAATTTGTAAATTACTAAGGATTCAAGGAGAAGGGAGGGGGAGGAAGGGTAATATAGGGAGCTGATAATGGGGGCCTGGAGGGAGGGAGAATGTTTTGAGAGTGATGATGGCAATGGGTGTGTAAAAGTGGCCTGCATACAACTGATGTTGTTAGGGATTGTGATGGGAGTTGTATGGGCTTCCAATAAAATGATTTATTAAAAAAGGGGGGAGGGGAAAGGGGAGCTTTTTTTATAGAGAAGCTTGTACCAAGGGCTCAAGTGGAAAATGTTTGGAAATGTATGTGGCAACATGTGGGCAAATGTGCTTGATACAAATAATGTACTGAATGTTGTAGTAGCTGTAAGAGCCTCCAATAAAATTATTTTAAAAAATCTATGGTGCAAAAGCAAAGGAACCAGGTGAGGACCAGAGACCCAGGCAAGGAGACCATGAGGTCAAAGAGAAGATCAATGCTGAGACCAAGAAACTGTGAAACTGAGGCCAGGGCACCCTGTGATTGAGAAGCTGAGGTCCCAGAGACACTTGGCTGCTGTCTTAGAAGAAGAGTCTCTTTAGATGAATGATTATGAATTTTTAAAAATCATTTTATTGGGGGCTCATACATCATTTTTCACAATATATCAATAAACATACTGTGCCAAACACCTTCACATGTCCGCTGCTAGAATCGTTCTCCAATCATCTGCCTTTTTCCTTGAGACCCTAGTATCGGCTTTTTCATCCCTTCCCCTCTTTCCCTACTCTCTCCTCCCTACCAACCCTCAATACTTTATACATTATTATTGTTCTGTCATATATTACACTATGTTTTTATTGCTATTTCGTCCACGTTGGGGTAACTGCTAATTTTCCTCACGTCTCGCTGCAATTGAGTCAACTCACAGTGAGCCTGTAGGATAGGCTAAAACTGTCCCCTGTGAATTTCTTAGAATGTAACACTACAGGAATGACAAGCCCTATCTTTCTCCAGAAGGGTGGCTGGTGGCTTTGGACTTCAGACCTTGAGAATGTCAGCCCAATTGTCTACAAATTCTCTGTGCTCATTGGAACAAATTATTGAGCTGACCAGAGAAGTAGAGAGTTGTGGGAGGATATCAATGGGTGTCAGAGTAAGTTATTCTGTCATATTAGAGAACACTAATTCCAAGAACCCTGAAGTCAAATTTTAAAAATCTAGTGAATTTGGAGAGCAATTCAGAGTTCCATGAACTATTGAAACATTTATTTTTAGGCTGATTATTTCTTAGAATCCTAATGGCTGGTTGTAATATATTTTGCTTAATCATGTTACAATAAAATCTGTCTATTTAGAGAAATAAGAATCATTACATGTAGGTCCATACTTTTATGTCAGCTCTATCATGCTAAGTCATTTAGTAGCAAGTTGATATCTACAGTTAGAAACTCTCTGAGGTTGGTATTTAAAATAGTACTTATGTCCAATTAATTCATATGATTCTACTTGCCACACAGCCAGGATCCTTATGTGAAATGTCCAAGCAATGAGCATGTATAAGTAGAGTTCAGAGTAGCTAAAACAGTGATCAGGCTTACATAAATATGATCTGATAAGAATGAAAGACTCTCATGTTACAAATGAAATACATCACCTTGCCATTTCATTACTTAAAGGTTCAGAAAAAAGTAGAGATGTTAAATTATTTGAAGTACAAAATTAAAAAGCATTTCTTTCACACAGGAAACTCAAGGGTAGATTCCTGTTCAGAAAGACATCCCAATCTTCAGAAAGAGCAGGAAAGCATCTCGTCAATCAGGAATACTCTGCTCCTCCCTTTGTGATCTCCTGTAGTACTAGCCTGCTCTTGTATACTTGGCCACATAACCTAATGACATGAATTCTCTGCTTGATTGATTTATTGCCCACAATATGATTTTTTTAGCTCTGAAAGCATATGGGATTTTGTGTCCCCTCCAACCAGTATAATTCTTAGCACATATAAGATATTTAACAGGCAAAATACACTCACAGTTTTCTTATCTTCTGAGCTCAATTGCTGACTCCCAATGGGAAAAGTCCACAAGTCATAGCCCTTGATTAGTCCATTGGACCCAATGGTGCTGATAAGCATCAAGACCTCTGTGAAGTTGAGCTGTATTTAGTTGGATGGAATCATATGAACACTGTGCTTTTCTGGTCTCCTTAGAGATCACATCAACTTAACTTTAACTTTTTGTTCCTATATCTTTCACCATTTTGTATTATCTGAGAGAAGTGTTTATGTCTCTTCTTGGAATAATTCTATATGTAGGAAAAAGACATTCTCTATATAGGAAAATTCTATATAAGGAAAAAATCATTCCATTAGTTGACGGCTATGCTAGATATATAGTTGTGTTATATGCTTTATGAATGTTAGTTAAATTAATCATCACAACTCTTGGAAAGTCAGTAGTTTAGCTATAAGTTTTAGTTGGCAACATGAAAGCTTGGAGAATACTTTCTCTAGAATCTAGATTATGTATCTTGCAAGGAACAAAGCAGAGATGCATATCCAGAAGTTTTTAATTCCCCTAATCTTATTCTTTCTTCTACTGTTTGGCCTCCTGATGTTAGCTCATTATTGAGTGAACTTAAAAAAAAGTGATAGCCATGCTAGATCACAAAAGAACTCAGCTTTATTTGCTCCATTGTTTGGGAAATCCATCATTGTATTTCACGCTCTGATTCCTGGTTCTACTTCTGCTACTCTTCTGCTGTCATCTGGATCCAGGAGGTTGACTTTTGCAGGGATCTCAGGATCAGAGCATCTGCTCCATTGTTGCTCTTGCTAGTACTAGGATTCCTCCTCCTGCTTCCCACATGGCTCTTTTTAAACATAACAGGAAAACACTCCAGGAAATCCTATCATAATCTTCCCTCACCTACTTTCTAGATCCATGCAGGGAATTAATTAGTGAAAATTAGACACTTTAGCAAGTAGAGCCACATTAAATAATTCACTTCTTCCTCAAACATATTTCTAGAGATTTACCTGTGGAATACTGAACAATAATGTAACCTCTATTGACAGAGTAAAGAGAATTGTAGAGAGATGACTAGAACTCAAATGTTTGCAAGGCATCACACAAACCAGATATATTGCTAAGTCGGCTCTCATGTATGGAATCAAGTAAAGAATAGCCCAGCATTCCTTAAGGTTTTCCATGTTGATTTCTTAGAACTATATCATCACACCTTTATTCCAAGGAGCCCTATGGTGGGCTCAAAACACTCGGCTTGCAGTTAATCACTGAGAATCTTAACTGCATCAATCATCCAAGGATGCATGCATGAGACTGTCATGCTATAATCCACAATGTCACCAGGGTTCCTTAAGTTCATATATATGTGATTAAAATCTGGAGTCTTTGAAATAATTTTTAGGTGTACAACAGAGTGAAACTCTTTGTATCCTCAGAATTGATGCTAGAGACCATTGTTGTAGCAACTGTGTCAATTTAACTATTTGAAGTCCTTCTCTTGGGACTGGTTTCTCTTAATTACATCAAAGTCTTTAAGAAACTATCTCAGCATTCTTGTTTTTTTTTTTAAATCATTTTATTTAATGTCCACTTCTATTATTGTTCTCCATTCGCCTGCCTTTTCCCTTAAGCTCCTAGTATCAGCTTTTCCATCCCCTCCCCTCTTCCCCTGCTCTCTCCTCCCCCACCAACCCTCAATACTTTATACATTGTTATTGTTCTGTCATATCTTACACTGCCCGACCTCTCCCCCAACCCACTCCTTTGATGCCCGTCCTTCGAACAGGAGCTTGTGTGTATATCCTTGCTGTTGGTTCCATCTCTCTACTCCACCTTCTCTCTACCCTTCCAGTATCTCCAATCTAACATTGGCCCGAAGAGGCCCATCCATCTTGGTTTCCCCATATCTCCAGCTCCCCTCTATACCAGTGTGACTTCTCCTGTCCATATGGATTTGTAAGGTAGAGTTGGGATCATGATGGTTGGGGGGCGGAGAGGAAGGCTTCAGGAACTAGAGGAAACTTGTATGCATCATCACTGCCCAGCTGCCCCTTGACTGGTCTGTCTCCTCCCCGTGACTCCCCTGTAAAGGGGTGATCAATTACCCACCAGTGGGCCTTAGGTCCCCACCCTGCTCTCTTCCTCCTTTGTAATGATGTGATTCTTGTTCTTTGGTGCTAGATACCTGCTCCCTACAGCCCTCTTGATCATGCTTGCTGGTGTGCTTCTTCCATGTGGGC
Organism: Nesogale talazaci; assembly: GCA_004026705.1. Lineage (NCBI taxonomy): Eukaryota > Metazoa > Chordata > Mammalia > Afrosoricida > Tenrecidae > Nesogale > Nesogale talazaci. The sequence continues at coordinate 117,016 of PVJH01000652.1, forward strand.
TTTGCTGTTTCTGCGCTGAATGGCGACTCGATTATCTTCAAGTCTTTGAGACTCCAGGCATTCAATCATTTGTTAGCTGAGCACCATTGTTTCTTTTACTGTTTGCCTCTGTATCCAACTGTCTTTAGCGATATAGGGAGTCAATTGGTCCATTGATTTTGATTTTTGTTGTTTGATACCTGATTTTTTCACCACTCTTGTTTTTAAGAATTTGAAGACTGGTTTGTCCATGGTGTATTTTTGCAAGCACCATAATTCAAAAAATTAAATATTTCTTTGGTCTTCCTTATTCATGCATGTGAGATAATGGAAAATACCAAGGATTGGGTCAAATGTACCTTCATCATCAGTGTTATCTTTACTTTATCACCTGTCATGTTTGTTAGGTGTCATTGTGTCAGTTTGGACCTATAACACCCCTGTGTACAACAGAATGAAATGTAGCCTGGCCTCCCATCATCCTCACAGTTTTTAAGCTTGAGACCATTCTTTCAGCCACTGGGTCAATCCATCTTATGGAGTGTCTTTTCCTCTTTTCCTCTGCCCTGCTACTTGACAAACATTTGTTGTCCTACTTCCGGCACTGATCATCTCCTGATGATCATTATGAGTTAGAATGGACTCCATATTGGTGAATCACTTTCTTTTGTGTTTTTCTTTGCCATACATTTGTCTAATGCAATCACACACACAGTCAATTTTGACTCATGGCGAACCTATAGAACAGGGTAGAACTGCCCCAGTGAGTTTCCAAGACTGTATCACTTTATGGAAAGAGAAAGTTACATTTTTCTCTTATGGAGTGACTAGTGGTTTGGAACTGCTGGCTTTTTATGTTGATCATGGATGTAAGTAAAATAAATTCTTGACAAATTCAAAAGTTTACCCATTTATTAAGATGTTGCCTATTAGATCATTTTGTACGGATTTTAGTTTTCTTTATGTTGAGTAATAATTTATGCCAAAAGATTAAGTACTCATTATTTAATCATACAATCATTTCAACCTGTGAGTACTTCAAATCCTCTTTCCTTGGAATTAGCCATATTGTGTCAGCCACATATCCTGGACTAGGTTGTTAATGAGTCTTCCTCCACTTCTGATGCCACATGCTTCTTCATATATTCTAGTTTCTTGGGTACTTGTTCAGCATACAGACCAGATAATGAATGTATACTACTCTGATGGACACCTTTTCATATTTTATACCATGCAGTATTCTTATGTTCTGTTGGAAAGACTGCTCTTTAGTTTTTAGCACAATTAAGTGTTCTGAAATTCCCATTCTACCCATGTTGTCCACAACTTATTACGAACCACATAATTGAATGACTTTGCTCAGTAACTGCAACACTATTAAACATCTTTCTGGTGTTCAAGATCAACCTGGCATCAATCACATCACTTGTCCCATGCATCTTCTGAATCCAGCTTGAGTGTCTGGCAGTGTCTTGTCAAAGTACTGCTACTGTCATTTTAAAATTCATTTCAGCAAAATTTTACCTACATGTAATAATAATATTGTTCTTTAGTGTCTATATTCTGGTGGATCATTTCTTTATAATGGACACATATCTGTAGGTTGGCCAACTCTTTGTCTTTCAAATCTTGGCATAGATGAGTGAGCAGATGACCTCCAGCACTGCATGTGTTTGATGAAACATTTCCTTTGATAGTCTTCCAATTTTGAATATGTTTTTAGCCAATGTCTGGAGTGTAGTTTAGACTTCTTTTAATATCATTGCTTCAAGATCCCTTGCTATCTTTTGGAATGACTGAAGATTGAGCAGTTCATACTGGTATAGTAACTGTGAATTCCTTCCATCTTATATTGATCATATCCATATCATTTAATATTTTGCCTATATAATCCTTCAAAACTACAACTCAAGGCTTTATTTTTTTTCTTCAGTACTTTCCACTTGAGCAATGCCAAGTTTGTTCTTTGCATTTGACTTTGTACTTCCAGAGATTTACCCAGTACACTGCAATACTTTACTTTGGCTTCTAGAGTCATTCATTTAATACTTCTGATTAACGGTTCTTTCTGGATTTTTACCATTTGATTTTGCTACCCTACATTGCAAATCAAGTTTCATACTATTTCTTGACTTTAATTTTGGTCTTTTCCTCTTTTCCTTTCTTTTCCACAACCCTTTATTTTCTTGACATCAGCCCACAACTTTGGTCATTCTATTTGAAGGCATCAAAGATGGGCTTGAGATACTTTCTAGCTCAGATCAGATGTTCTTAAGGTTCTATGTTGACTATCATGAAATTGTTTAGATATTTTCAAGTTCAACTTGAATTTCAATATGAACAATTGGTATACTGTTGTGAGTCAGTCTACACTTTGATGATATTGAACTTCTTCATTGTTTCTTTAGATATTGTCAATGTGTTTCCTGTGTATTCTACTAAGGGAAGTCCACATGAGATCATCATTTATATTTTTGAAAAAGTGGCATTTGCAATGATTTACTCATCTTCTAAAATTCTGTCAAGTATTCTCTGATGTTTCTATAACCATGGACATATTTTTAAGTTACTATTTTTTCTTGTTTTGATTATATTTTGATGATTTTGGTAAAACATTTCAATTTCTTCATCCTTGACTTTAGTCACTGGTATGTATATTTGGGTACTAGAGATTTTCATTAGCCTTCCTTATAGGTATATAGATATCACCTTATCACTGAAAATGTTGTTCTTTAGGATAGAGATTTAAATGTTTTTTGATGATGATAAATCTGATGCTATTCTGTTGTAATTTATCATTCCTAGCATCAGAGACCTATACTTAATTCAGAGTGGGCAATACCAGTCCATTGCAGCTTACATGGATATTTTAATGCTGAGGATATCAATCTTTGTGCATTCCATCTCCATAGTTCAGAATATAGTTGAGTGCTTATGTATTTTCATGTTGAAAGTGTAGAAAGGAGAGTAAGGATTTCACCAGGATTTATACTGAGCTCTACTCTTTAACAAATTGTGTCACCATGAATGAGAATCAATGACAAAATAAGTTTTTTCATTATGACCCACATATGTGCCTAGAGCCTCTCATAGTTTTCTCCTCCTGCTTTAATACAAAGGCCACAAGTGAGTGACTTTCAGAAAGGGATGTTTAATGCTAAAAATTTTGGTTGTGTGGATCTTTCTTTCTTTGTAATGCCAATGTGTCCTGAGACCTGCCTGTGTCTCTTAATCCTTTCTTTTTTATAGCAACTCAGAAGTATAAGGGTTTAGAACCTCCCTCCTCGCATATAATTAAATTAGCATAACAAAGAAACACTGTACATAATCCATACATCTATATATTGTGTCAAGCATATCTGTACAATTGTTGCCCTCATCATTCTCAAAACATTTGCTTTCTACTTGAGCCTTTGGTATCAGCTCTTCATTTTCCCCGTCCCTACCCATTCTCCCCTCCCTCATGAACCCATGATAATTTATAAATTATTATTATTTTGTCATATGTTGCATTGTCCAATGTCTTCCTTAACTCACTTTTCTGTTGTCCACCCCCCAGATAGGAGTTTATATGTAGATCCTTGCAGTCAGTTCCCCCTTTCTACCCTACCCTTCCTCCACCCTCCCGGTATTGTCATTTGCACCACTGGTCCTGAAAGAATCATCTCTTCTGGATGCTCTGTGTTTCCATACGCCATCTGTACCAGAGTGCATCCTCTGGTTTAGCCAAATTTACAACATATCAATGATAGTGGAGGGAGGGGAGAGCATTTAGGAACTTGAACAAAGTTGCATGTTTCATTGTTGCTACACTGCACCCTAACTGGATCCTTTCCTCCTTGTAACCCTTCTCTAAGAGGATGCCTGGATGTCTACAAATGGGTCTTGGTTCCCCACTCCGCACTCCCCATTGCTAACAATGATTTGATTTTTTGTTCTTTGATGTCTGATACCTGATCCCTTTGACATCTTGTGATTCCACGGACTGATGTGCTTCTTCCATGTGGGTTTTGTTGTTTATGAATTATTTGGCCACAACATATATTTTTAAGAGACACATTTCTTAAAGCTGACATCTTAATGAGACCAAGAGTGGCGACTGGATGGTTTTTAGCCTGAGAAACAAGGGTGGGTTGCAATGGTGCTCTGGATAATCAACACCTTGAGAAGTGAGTGCAGATTTAGGAGATAAAACCAAATGTGCACTCTTTGAACTGGTCATATGAAGCAATTTATATATTTTAAAACATAGTCTAGGTAGGATGAGAGTCTGGAAAGTTACAATATAGAATTTCTCAGTCCTCACAGTCAATTAAGGTGAGGAACAACAAGGGGCTTTAAGAACTGGAGCAAGCACACAGAATGATGAGAGAGCAAATGATAAAATAGAAATACAGAAGCCGACGCTATTTTCTCCACCAGTTAATTCATCCATGATATGTGGAATGTATAGACCCCACCAACATTTTGAGAATTTCAGGTTTCTGTAGAAAGAAACTACCAATCCAGTTGTACTACATGTAACTATCAGGTAGGGACTATATAATTGTGAATCTCAAGCAAGACAAAAGAAGCCTGGTTTTAGCTTACCAATCCTACCAGCAGAGGTTACATATTCATATATGCCCTCCATACTTCTCTCTGTGTTGTTGATGTTGTTGTTATTGTTGTTGTCATTGTTGCTGTTGGTGGTGGTGGTAGATGCCAGCGAATCAGTGCTGGCCCACAGCTACCCTAAGCACAGCAGAACAAAAATGGCCCCTGTGCTTGAGCCTGCTTTTGCAGTCACTGTGTCAAAGCCTGTGTTGCAGCCACTTGAAACTTTCCTCTTTTTCAGTACCCCTCTACTTTACCAAGTATGATGCTCTTTTTGGGGACTTGTCTCACCTAGCACTGTGTCTAAGTAGGGGTCCTCAAACTATGGTCCGTGGACCACATGCAGCCTGCTGAGGACATTTATCTGGCCCGTTAGGTGTTTTGCCACACTGCCTGTCTTGCTTAACAGCCTACTGTTCATGGGTCCGCAGTGAGTTTGTTCAGTTTTGTTTTGTTTTTCACTATGGTTTGGCGCTCCAATGGTCTGAGGGACAGTAAGCTGGCCCTGTCTTTAAAAAGTTTGAGTACCCCTGGTAAAGTATGTGAGATAGTTAAGGTTTATTGTGCCAAGCTGGCTATTAAACACATGTAGGATTAATTGAAGGGCGGGGAGATAAATGGCTTGGTGTGCCTCACCTTTCTAGTTCTCATGACTCTTGCTCTCTGATGGTGGGAGCAGGATGCAGCTGCCTTAACCAGTTCCCTGCTTCCGCTGGCTTTGCAAGATATTCCTGAGGAGAAGACACATGGACCTACCTTGATGCAGTCCTGGGTGCTGGAGCAACTGTGTGGAGAACCCTGCCAGTAGTGAGATGCTTACACGTTCACTGATTTGGCTCTCTTCCTGCAGTTGGCATCATTGTGTGTGTTCTGTGAGATTGAGGAGGACCTTGTAGATCGGTGGTGGTTTAAGACCCCAGTCTTCTTTGCCAAAGTAAGAGGTAGAACAAACATTGTCTTGGTGGGCTAAGTAGTACCAGCTGAACTGGACACCTAATTTCTTTTTCATTTGACAGTAAAAAACAGTAAGTATCATATTAAAAGTAGAGAATTATACTTCTCACAATACATTAGTAATATCTTGACCAGTAGTTTTTGTTATATCACTTGAATTATCAGCATGATTTTTTCTTGATACCTTGCCGTAGTTTAATCTCTTGGATTTCCATGAACTTGACAACGTTTTTAGCTCTTTATCAGTGACCTGCAATAGAGTTGCTCTTTTAACTTCTAGATGCAATTCTAGAAATTTTACAATAAAAGATGCCTTTTCCCCCATTTTAAGTATACATTTCATTTATACTTAATTTCATTCCTGAGATTCATCTAGGTAGCTAGAGTTTTATGGCAAATCATTTTTATTTATAAATTTGGTCTTTGGGGAAGTCCTCATGTGTTTTCACTATGCTAAGTAAAATGACTTTCCTCTAAAAATGTAAAGCATTATATAAAAACATGAAGGGAAAACCCTTCTTTGGATTTCTTTTCCAAAAATAAGCTCACGATCCAAATAAAGAAGAATAAGTTTGAAATAATGGCAATTTTATCAGTAATTGCTATGGAATATAGTTCCTATTAGGTGCCAATTTTATATAAAGATCACGTGGACAGAGTTTAAAACTGATAGTTTCACTTGGACTAACCTAGGGAAACCAAAAAAGAAATGTTTGAGTCTGACTTTCCCTATCATTTTAATATTTAACTAGTGTTGGCCACAACTAGGTTGGCTATGCTTTCATTCTTAATAATTATTTATGAAGTCTCTATAATGTGCTATCTTTTCTGAATGTCTCTTCATCCACTTTTTAATTTTTTTTAAAAAAATCATTTTATTGGGGGCTCATACATCTCTTATCACAATCCATAAAACCATTCATTGTATGCCAAGAACATTTGTTGCCATCATCATTCTCTAAATATTTTCTTTCTACTTAAGCTTAGTATTACCTCCTCATATTTCCCCCCCTTCCTTGCTCCCTCCACCCTCAGGAACCCTTGATGATTTAGAAATTATTATTATTTTTTCATATCATACACTATCTGAGAAGTGCCACAGTTTTTTGGGGGGCTCCAAGTTACCAATAGCTTCTGTGATTTCTCACACTATCAGTGGCTAATTGAAAGCAGGCATCGTACTTTTCTCTTTGGTGCTCTATGTCTTAGTCACTGCCTTTTATCAGGCGAATGTAATGTATTTGGGGCTCTAATTTAGCCCTGACTATGAGGATTATTTTATATCCAGAAGTGTTTCATTTTGCTTTGATATACATAAGGTTACTATGAGTCATGCCTGGCACAAAGGCTTTTATAAACAGCAAAAAAAGGAGGCATCTATTTTGTTTGATTGCCCATACTTAGTTCAATTAACTATAAGCAAGAGAAATCCTCTCATAAGGTCTGTTTTTATTTCCTTCATGGAAGATATGAGAATAAGGTTTTTCGCGAGTGAGCACATAAAGGAAGAAAAACTAATGGGCATTTCTTACAAATCTACCCATAACTCCACCCCACCATGCAATACCCACTCAGAACAGACCATTTTCAAGTTGGAAAAAGGAGACTGCAAACCATTATCATATAGGTGAAAGAGCCATGAAGGCAAGAGGGGTAGACATGGAACATTAACTTGGCCTTTTCTCTCCCACCCCCAATTAATTGAAAATGTAACCTTGGGATTGGCATCTGATTTCCATTTTTCTCACCTATAAATGATGAACGATAAGTTAGTGTTTGATTATATAACTCCACAGACATTGGCATTAAAAGAAATGAAACTTGTAATAAGACACTACTAATCTTGTTTTTGTTTCCTTCCTCATGCCCATTTTTCTTTTTACCAACTCTTAATTTTCTGATTCTCTTATATGTTAAAACATTAAGGATTCAAAGAACTACTGTGTAAACTTTTTTATACTTCATAGTTTCCATATTAGAAGTTAAAACTGAGAAATTTAAAAATATTTATTTAGAACTTATTTTAAAAACACACAATATAACGCTGGTTTCTAGTGTTTCTGGTTGGCTCTGATACATAGAACCTCTTTGCACTACAGGACAGAACATTGCTTAGTTCTGCATCGCCCTCATCAGGACTGCTGTGGTTGAGCCTCTTGTTATAGCAATTGTGTCAATTTCTACCATTGGTGATCTTTCTCGTTTTTTGCTGATGATCTGTTTTATCAATGTTAGAAACCAGTCTCTTCCAATAACATGTCCAACGTACATGAAAGAAAGTATTGTCACCCGTACATTGAAGGAGCATTCTGGTTCTCCTTCCTCCTAGACACATTGGATCAATCTGGTAGTCCATCGTGATCATTTCCACATTCTTTACTAACTACATGATTCAAATGTTTTTCTGGGATATTCCTTATCCACTTCCCAGCTTTCTTATGCATATGAGACAATTGAGAGTGTCATGATTTGAGCCTGACACTATTCCTCTTTGCTTTTTAGTATTTTAAGTAGACTTTGTGCAGCAGATTTGCCCAACTGAATACGCCATTTGGTTTCTTCTGCAGCGCACACGAGCATTGGTCGTGGAACCAACTAGAATGAAATACTTGGCAACTTCAATCTTCTCTCTGTTTATCATAATGTCTATTGAGCCAAACGTAAAGTTTGGGGTTTCTTTATATTGAGTTGTAAACTATACTGAATTTTGTAGTCTTTGATGTTCATCAACAAGTGTTTCAAATACTTTTTGCTTTCAGAAAGAAAGTTGATATCATCTGTGTATCACATGATGCTAATGAGCCTTCTCTCAAATTCTATATCTATACATCTTAGTTCAGCTTCCAGGATTCCTTCCTCAATGTACAGATTGATTAAGAATGATGAAATGAGACAATCCTGATATCAATTTTCCTGATTTTGATCCATGCAGTATCCCTTTGTCCTATTCAAATAATTGTCCCTTGGTTTATGTACAGGCCATAGAATTGCCTTGCCTAGCAAAGTTTTCCATAGTTTGCTATGATACACACCACTGAATGCATTTAGCATCTCTCTTTGTCCAGCTATACCCAAAATGTCAAATTTACGTTCATCATGCAACTGAATTTTATTCATTCATGTTGCATACTCTATAGACTCTTTCAATCTGGAAAATCTAGTCCACTCTGAAAAAAAAATGTAGCAATTCTTTGTGTGAGTATTTCTCCCTGTTTCATCCATTCTTGTACTGCTGGGCTATCAAACAACTAAAGAATCTCTTTAATTTTCTTACCTTTCTTTCTTGGTAGAAAGTGTCTCTCTGAGATTTTTTTTTACCTTGGTATTTGTCCTTAAATCCTAACATCCCCCTCCCACTCCCCCCATAAGAGTCCTGGTTATACTAACATCCCCCTCACACTCCCCCCATAAGAGTCCTGGTTATACTGTGGTCAATGCATTTAGCTACTAACTAAAAGGTTTGTAGTTTAAATCTATCAATCACTCAATAGGGAGAAAGATGTTACATCTGTGTCTGTGGAGATTTATAACTTGGGAATCTTAGGAGAGCACTGCACTCTCTTTTGTGGTCACTAAGAGTCAAATTCAAGTCAATGGCAATGGTCTTGTTTTATCATGTTTTCAGTTTTCAAGAGTGATTTTTTTCCATTGACTGTTCTAATTCCCTGAGTCTCCCTGTCAAATATGCCTTTTTTTCTTGTTCCATTGAGTCAATATTATTTGATGTTATGTTTTCAAAAGTTGATTTTATTTCAATTTCCCACAAACTTTTTGAAGGACCTTTCATATGTGTTTAAGAGTGTGTGTGTGTGTGTGTGTGTGTGTGTGTGTGTGTGTTTTGAACTCCGATGGTGCTGTCGGGTAAATGTTGGACTACAGACCATAAGGTCTGGGGTTCAAATCCAACAGCTGAATATAAAAGACCTAGAGGCACCATGGGTTAAATGTTGAGCTGCTAACTCAGTCATTTAAACCCACCTTTCTCTCTGACGTTGAAATATGAGGCTGCTTGATCCCATAAATAATTACAGTCTAGCAAACCCAAAATCAAGGAATTATGAATTGGAATTGACTAAATGGCAATGGGTTTGGTTTTCATTGGTATATTAAATAAAGTTTATTTCTCTCTTTATAGCTTTCATTTACTACAAGATAATTTGTTTTGTTTTCAGGTTTGAGAACTTTCTATGCTGTATAATAAACTTTGTTAATCATTAGTAAACCAAAATTGGATAAAAACCTCTGAGCATATGTCAAAACTTGATATTGATTGAACTATGTTTTCCTCTAATAAGTATAGAAAAATTCAACCTCTGTACCTGCAAATATTCTCTTGGAAAATAAGGGTTTCTGTTTTTATTTTTTCAAACAAGTTTGTTGGTACATAATTCACATATCATGCAATCAATAATTCAGTCATATGAAAAAGTTGTGCAATCATTACCCCAATCAAGTTTAAAACACTGTCTTCTTTCTTGTCCTCGTTGTTATTAGTTCCCCAAGCTCTTGCAGTGTGTCCAGCTAATAAGTCCATTGTTATGCTATGTTAGAGTGATGCAGCTATCCCTAGTCCTTTCTGACTTATAAGAAGAGCAGAGGCTCGCCAGGGGGCGCTTGCCTGCCGCGGGCTCCCTGAGGGGCAGGAGTGGAGGGGGAAGGCGGAGCCAAGTCGGCAAGATGGCGCCGCCCGCGGTCCGACTCCCAGCTGCTGACCCTGGCCGGCTCCCGAGCGGTCTTTCATCGAGGTCAAGGTTTTACATTCAGGAACAGATACAGCATACCAGATTGGCTGAAAGTTGGACAGACCCTGGGCACCACAGTCTTCCTGTGGGCCTATTTCATCAAGCAACATAATGAAGATGTTTTTGAGTATAAAAGAAGAAATGGTTTGGAATAAACTATTGATCTTGCCACCAGTAATACTAAGCTTCTAACAATTCTCTGAAAATGGCTGCATCTTCTTTACCTGTTTACCCCCGTTTTTCTGATACAGTCTGCTCCGTGTAGTGATTGCAGGAACTCCTCTGGATTCACTAATCACTGGAATGCAAATGAGAAATAACAGTTATTTGAGAATACATATCTCAGCATTTGTGTTGCATCATTATTGATGCAAATTGAAATGCTTCTGTATTCTGCAGATAATGCATATTGTGATAACTTGGCAGAAAATGTCAACTTTAAAGTATAATACTAAAAGTATTTAAATTTAGAAGGTTGTTGTGTTAAATGTACAAGTGGAAAAGGTTAATCAGTAAACAACATGCAATGCAAAAAAAAGAGAAGAGAAAAGATAGAGTTAAGCGAGAAGAAAAAAGACACCGAAGAACACAAAGCAAATGACAGGAATTTCTTGGTGTTCCTAGGTGAGAGGACAACAGAGGTGAGCAGCATAATCTAGACCTTGGTTGGCTTGTTAGTTTCCAGAAACATAAGGAATATATATATATGTTCTGTAAAGCCTGTGCAATTTCTGTAAATGGCAGCACTAGCAAATTAAGAAAAGACTCATTCAATAGCTCATCTCTGCAGGTGATCATGGTGGGGTGGAGTTGTTGTTGTTGTAGTTATTGTTGTCAGGCTCCTCTGATGTTTTCATCTTGTTTTCCCCTTGGAACTTTAATTTTACAGTGCAGTCCATTCCAATCCCTCCCCCCCCCCCCTTTAAAGTTTAAGTCTGCCTCGGCATACTGGAAATGAAGAAAGGGAGTGGTGAGGCTCCGGGAATGTGGTAGGCCTGGGATGCGCATGGAGGGATGTGTGCTTAGTGTTCCATGTACTGTTCATTACTCAAACTGACTATGCCGATTAAAGTATCCGGTCTCTATTTGCCTACACTGATTCCCCTCTGTGTTATTCTCTCCAGGGTTGAACTCTCCTAAAATATAATGATGCACTAGATTCTATTGAAACCACATCACTTACCCAGAGGCATAGGAAAAGTTCTAGAAATCTTATTTCTTAAAACTTTGAACCAATCTTGATGTTCATTGAAACTCCCCTTCACATCCAGCTCCAAAGGTACTATAAACTCCTGAAACTTCCAATGATTGGGTAGTGTAAGCATAGAATTTTTTTTTCTTTCTCAATATTCCATGCAATCCATGTAATCCTATTTCCACTCTTGTCTAGTTTGTCACTTAAAGTTTACTGGGGTGAAATAAAAGATACTTTCTTCTTTTTGTGTGCAGGTGTGTGTGCAAACGATGTGGTTTATGTTTAATATCTGATTTATTTTTTAGAGCCTGGAATTTGTTATGCCATTGATGGGAAGATGTGCCCAAACCTGGTAACCAGATAGGTCTGTAGTCACCCTCCCACTTGCCTCCTTTCGACAGTTGCAGAGAGGATAGAGTGCCTCATCCTCAATCAAGTCTGATCTTGCCACCAGTAATACTGATCTAACAATTCTCGGAAAATGGCTGCATGTTCTTTACCTGTTTACCCCCGGTTTTCTACAATCTTACTCTAGTAAAATCACAAAGTAACCCAAGACATGCTTCATGCCGTTTGTGAAACCATATTGTCTATATGCCTTCAAAATGGATTACTCTTTATTTGGCTCCACTGTTTTTGCTTGTGTTTACTTTATTGCTCATTTTTATAAGTTAGCTCCTAATGTGTTGATAGGACCGAGCAGGTAGTAAAATGTTTTCTTAGTCATCATATGAACATTTTAACTATTGTCCTACCAGTTAGAAGTTTTTGGAGGTCAACCACTACTTCAATCAATATCTATTAGTGAGGAATTTAAAGAAAATCTTCTTTTCACAATTTACTTCTAATTGCTGTTAGTTCCCTTTGAAGGGGTCTTGGTGGAACTGTATATCAGATATTAGGCTGCTAGTTGTAAAGTCAGCAGTTCAAACTCACCAGGTGTTATTCAAGAGAAATGGAGGCTCCCTTCTCCCATAAAGACTTACAGTTTATGAAATACTGTACAGACTCCCTGCTGAGTAGGAATTGATTTGAGGGAAGTGGGTCATTTTGCGTTGGGACCCCATATGTGCACAAGAGACCTGTTCTGTACACTTTGCAAGGTGGTGAACTTTCAGAAGTAGATTGCTTGACTATTTTCCAGATCACATCTGGATTATTAAAATTGCCGAACTTTCACCTAACACTCAAGCTTTTAACCATCTGTACCAACCAAGAGCTTCCCAAACTCCAGAACTTTCATTATAGCAAGAGTGTGCCTCGCCCACTCCCTGTCCTAGAGTCAGCTGTGAGTGATCGCCACTTTATGTAAAGTTTCTGGGATTTCCATCTGGACAAGAGTATGGAGTCCCATTTTTCTCCCCCCAAAATGTACTCTGTGGTAAAGTTCAAGTAATTGTCTGCAACATTCCACATACAACACAACTTCTTTGGGGTCACTGCCACTTTTCTTAGTGTCATTCCTGACACTAAATTAAACACATTTAACTTAAAAATTCTAATACATTCAAGAGCTCATCAGTGGTTTGATTCTCCCGCTGACTCACAGCAGACATATTTGCAGAGGAGCAGAGTAGAAGGATTTAGTAATACTTTTCCAAAAGCGTAGTCTAGCAGTTTCTCTAGGCTTCAGGTTTTAATAGCAATCACAATTTTTATTTTTTTAGTGCTTTTTTCTTTTCCAAAGGAGCTGTGGTGGTGAAGTGGATAAAAGGCTGAGCTTCTGATGGACATGTAGGCAGTTCAAATCCTCCAGGAAGTGTGGAGGAGATATGATGAAGTCTGTTTCCATAAAGATTTACATTTTTGGGAACCTTGTAGATACTTCTAGTCTCTTTTTAGTGTCATAATGAGTCATACTTGATGCCATATTTCTTTTCTTCAAAGTTAAGTTTACTAAAACTGGTGTATTTTTCCTGTGTCTACTTTCTTGACTATTTATTCATTGGCATGCTATCTCTTTTGCCATTGAATTTCTTCACCAAGATTAAATGTTACTTATTTATTGATAAACAGGATGAACATAGATTCATTGCTGATTTAGGTGTGCAACATACACAAGGTGCTTCACAGGTGGTGCTATCAGTGTTAGACTGCTCATTGCTAGAGAAGCAGTTCAAACCAACTATCTGCTCGACAAGAGAAAGATGAGGCAATTTATTCTAGTAAAGATTTACAATTTCAGAAAACCTATATAGGATCAAGATGAGTCAGTATCAACAAGATGGCAGTAGGTGGAAAGTGATTCATAATATAGGCAGAATCATGTATCATATTGTATCCCTCAAGAATAATTATGAGTAATTTAGCCAACACATTTTTCAGAAGCTCAAAGTTACTCTTTTAGCCTTGATTTGGGATCTTTTTGGCATGAGTTAAGGGCTGGAGTGGGGAAAAAAGATAAACTTAAATTTGGGTTCTATAGTTTCACTTTTCAACTAATACAAACATTGAAATTGGTTTTATATTTTGCTTTAGATTTTCATCCCCGTCCCAAATTTTTTCTTGTCTAATGGTCATAATCTTGATGAAATATTATATATATATAGTGGACAAAATTCTGAAATTGCACATTTCACTTGGTATGACACCTCTTGGTGTTATATAGTGGACAAAATTCTGAAATTGCACATTTCACTTGGTATGACACCTCTTGGCCACTGCAAAAGTAGAACTCAGTGTCTTGAATTGGGTGCTATCCCCGTGGACTAGTGAAACTGCAGTTGAGGACTGTTTGCTGTATGAAGAATATTAACTGCTGGGAAGTACTGGCCCTATACTCTGCAATCAGGAAGATGTAGACTTGAAAATAATCAGCATTACCATGTAAGGAACCTTGACAGACAGCCATGGAGCCACAGATATTACCCTCTGGTTGTCAAGACACATTAAATGATAATAATATTATTGTATTGAACTCAATGATTGCCTACCTTTATGTTAACTCCTCACAGGTCATATAACTGGGACCATCTGCAGATCTGAAAAGAATGAGAATAGAAAGAATAGGTGGCTAGGGAGCTGTAGGCAAAGTCCCTAATGGTCAGATCCTAGAACTTTAGAACAGTGTTCAGTGGCTTGGGAGATCTCTGTCACTAATAGGTGAACTAGACAGAATAGTCTGTTTCTGGGTGTCCAGGGATCTACACTGTAGTGGTTTTTATGTGTGCATTTCTGTCTTCACAAAAATTTACATCTCTGACCATAGAAAGAATTTATTGAAGGCATTTGTCAGCAATTGCAAAGCAGGCAATGTTATATGTATGTGAAGAGTTACCTCCAGTTTTATGTGTGTGTGTTCATGGTAGAAATCTGCACATATTACTGAGCATTTTAGTATACTTTTCACAGTTTTTGAAATTATTTGTATCTGGAGAAGTCAGTGTGGCAGCTATAAAATTCCTTTGTGAGGAAATCATGGCCTTTTATTTTGGTGTTCTATAAATTTACGATTTTGGATCACATTTTTAGCTTGCTGTTTTGCAAAGAAAATTATTCCACAAAACATAAATGTCACAATTAAAAATGGAATCATCAGACAGAATGGCATTAGGAAAAACAATGTTGTGACTTTCCATTGGTGTGGAATTCCATTTGGGGTAAGAAATTATTTTGGAGATGCTGGTATTTCGTTCCTCTTGATAAAGACCACGGAATGGAACCTCTCAGATATATCAGTCAGGTGGATACTGCACAACATAGAAAGTCTATCCAGAATACTTGGCTGTAGTGTAATCCTTAGGAGGGGGGCATTTTTAGTCAGGAAGAAAATTCAGGGGACAGTTGAATTTCTAGCCTGAAAACTTTGTTGGTGATCAAGAGATGAAACAAGAAATGAGGAGTGGAAAAAATCAAGATGGGCTTGAAAATGCAATAAAGGGTGATTAAAAAGCAACAACGGATGGGTTGTTAATGAATGTTGAGCCTGGTCTTGTTGGATGTTGTAATGAGGAAATAGCTGGAGAACTTTTTGGGGGTAGGTTAGAAGATAGCTTCACTTACTTGTCATTTCTAATCCAGGACCCCTCATTTTATTGTGCTACTGTCACTAGAATGTTGATGTAATATTGGAAGTTGTGCCACTAGTATTTCAAATAGCAGCACATTTACCCAAGGGAATCAGGTGTCATTGGAGCATCCAGGTGTATATAGGTAAGAAAGAAAAGTTTGGTGGTCTACTTCTTAGATTTAACAAAGGAAAATTATCTGATTTGGAATCAACCAACGTACTGACTTTGGACATCTCCACTGAAGGAATCATCAAAAACAGTCCCAAAACCAGACTGGAAAGGTTGGGAATTGTGAAGCTGTTACAGGACTAGGAAATAATTTCTTATATTGTGTATAAGATAATTTTGTTATAAATGACTTCATGACATCTGATAGCAATAACATAAGAACCCATGCTGACATTAATGGGACTTCAAGCAACGCTTCATGAGTGAGCAAAAGAATGACTGCCTCTTTACCTGAGTTATAAGGTACCTTATAAAAGAGGAGTGTGTGTGTTTCAAATGATACTGTATTTCTGCGAGAGGTCCATTACATACATTAAAACAAAACCAACCAACAACAAAAAATGCCTCACTGCTATCCAGTCAACTCTGACTCTTAGCGACCTCAACAAAGGACAGAGTAGAACTCCCCCTTTGAATTTCCAAGGCTGCAAGTCTGGAGTGGAGCAGAAAGCCTCGTCTTCCTCTCACGCAGAAGATGGTGGGTTCAAACAGCAAACCTTGTCTTTATCAACCTGACCCAATTTACTATGTCCAGGCACAGGTTTATTTCAAATAAAATATGTTTAAATATACCTTATGATCAATGGTTAATGCTAGATAAGTTTTCTCAGTAATACAATTGTCTTAGTCTCATTTGATGGTCTTTTAAAAAATATCCAATCAAAACAGCAAATTATGAGGATAGGAATCTGCTAGACCAATCCAATATTGAGTTCTCAATCCATAAGGTTATCACTACTACATTTTTGTTGTTGTTGCTGTTGTTGGGGTGGTGGTGGTAGTGGTGGTGGTTGTGGTAGTATGTGTTTGTGTGAGTGCATGTGTGAATTTCAAAGAGTAATCTTGATAGGTGTTTTCAGAGGCACAAAATAGTCATAGGAGTTTGTTATGAAGATGTTTTAAGAAAATTGTAAACTCGATTGGTGAGATAAAAGGCAGGAAAGATGTGCTGAGGATTCTTTCCATCATGACAATGCTCATCATTTGAAGTTGTCAAGGGTTGTCCTACTGGAATTTCCTTAGTAAACTTTGCCCTTTCCACAATACATCCTTGATCTTGCCCTTCCACTCTTCTTTTTATTATCTAAACACAAGGAACGCTTAAATGTAACATAAGATGAGATCCCTGAAGAGGCCACTTGGATGTGGTATAGATCTACACATGCAGAGTCCCTTCAAGCCACCATACGAAAAGGGAAAGTCTTCTTTGAAAATTGCATCGATCCAGATGGAGCATATATAGTAACAATTGCTCCACATTTTAATATGTTTACATAATGACAGTTTCTGTAATTTTATAGTAGTGCTTATTGCCTTCATAGATATTCACAGTGTTTTAGATCACCACATTCATGATTCTTTCCACATATTGATTGGAGTATTATTGATTGGAATGTGGGTGTAGTAAGGTGGAATATAGACAGTGGTTTACATAAAGTTGATCACATAAGACTTAATTGTTCCAGTATGCATTTTATTAAGACTTATGAGTTAAGATTTCATTCTATTTAAGAAACTTTTACAAGTCTACATGTTATGAGTACTTCAGAGTTCATTGTACTTACATTAGGATTTTCAGGCATTTCTTATATTTATTCCTATTGAAAGATGAAAATTATGATTTTCCCCTTTTGATGCATTAGTGACGATAATAATTAGCAGGATCAAATGATCTTTTTAAAAAAAATACACACAGCATAGTGGCAAACAAACCTAGAACTATCTGTTTGATCACCTATTAATGTTCCTGTCCTTCACAGAGTGATATTTACTGGCTGAAGAAAAGTCCAAACTTGGCTCACATTCAACTCTTGCATTTTTCTGTTTAGAAGAATTACTGTAGGTCTGGTTCTCACTTTTGAAGAATCTAGGAAAAGACATGAAAGCTCTATTAATTGTAGAGCACCTAAGAAAATAAAGTTCTGTCTTTTATCTATCCTCAATTTCTTCTCAGGAAACTTATCATAGAACATGGAACCTTAAGCTGGCAACTTAAGACTGGCTGGCAGGGGCAGGGCTATATGTCTTCAGGGAGTAAAAGAAGAGCTATAGTTTGTCTTGGCTGCTCAATATGATTCTAATTCCACTTCTCTTTAGACACAAAGTGCAAGTCACTTTCTTAATGCCTGTGTTTGGATGTTTCCATAAGACTGGCTTTTTCCCCCCCAGAATGTAAGTAGAAGTGGTCTGTGTACTACTGGATATGTGCCTTTAACGCAGAGGTGATATGTCGTGTTTCTCGCTCTCTACTGTGTCGGCTGTGGAAACATGAAGCAAAATGAAGCCTCCATCAACCTGAGTTTCCCAAGATTGGCAGATTCGCCTAGCAACCTGTTAGGAACATACTGCACAATGACCAACAAATATGTATAGTTTAAAATCACTGTGATTTTGAGGTTCGTTCTTACTGAAGCATAACCTAGCTTATTGAATGAGACTTTGGTGTTTTGAAGTGCTTCATATTCTTGAAAAAGCTAGGCAATTACTACAGAAGATTTAAAAATAATTGATTTCTTGAATTATCTTGGTGGGGAATGCTGAATACCCATGGACTCCAGAAGAATGAACACATTATGGTGCCCTGTTAACAAAAGACTTAGTGTGTGGGGTCTTAAAGGCTTGAAAGTAAATAATGGCCATATAGCTCAGAAGCAACAAGGCCCACATGGAAGAAGCATGCCAGTCTATGTGACTATGAGGTGTTGAAGAGATCAGGTGTTGGTCACCAAAGAACTAAAAATTGTATCATTATAAAGGAGGGGAAGTACTAAGTGGGGACCCAAAGTCCATCAATAGGTGAAGCAGCACTCCCTCATTCAGAATAGCTGATCTCTTTGGTACCAGTGGTAGGTGTGGTGATACCTGGAAGGTGGAGGGAGGGTGGATTGGAGGGGGTAATCAATTGCAGGGATCTACATATGACCTCTCTGGAGTACAGACAGCGGGAAAGTGAGTGAAGGGACACATTGGACAGGGTACTATATGAAAAGTACAAATAATACGTAAATTATTTTGGGTTCATGGGGGAGGGGATTTGTGGAGGAAGGGGAAATATGGGGAGCTGGTACTGGGGGCCTAAGTGGAGGGAGGATGTTTTGGGGGTGATGATGGCAACAGGTGTTCAAATATGGTATGTGTGTGATGTGTGTGTTGATCATGATGGGAGTTGTGTAGGCCCCCATTGGAATGATTTTTACAAAATGGAGGGGGAAAGAGGAGCATATACCAAGGGCTCAAACAGAAAAATCTGGAAATGAAGATGGCAACATGTGTACAAATCTGCTTGATACAAGTGATATATTTAATTCTATAAGAGCCCCAAATAAAATTATTGAAAGAAAAAAAAAAAGAGCACATCTTTGTAGGAAGAAATGTAGGTCTAAGTGCTCCTTAAATAGGATGGCAGGTTTCATCTCACCTAATTTGAACATATCACCAGGAGGAACCAGATTCATGCTTAGTACAGTGAGGCACAGTAAAAGTTTTTAATTCATAGTGGCGCCGGCCATATCATCCTTTCTGTGCATCGGCTATTCTGAGTAGGAATATTGTCCTGAATGCTTGGTGGGCCAAGGCGCACTCCATTCTCTCTTCCTCACCTTTCATTTGTTCTTGTGTGCTCTGGTCAGGCATATCTCGCTCCTCAAGCTGCAGCTTCAGTGTTGTCCTGCCAAGCACATTGTCCTATAGGGAGAGGAGGCTGCCTCCATAGTTGGGATTGGGGTTGGGAATTCAGATCTCTCCACTGGCTCCCTGCTCCATGCCATCATGCTGCATTCACATCCTGGAACACCAGGTTTAAATTTGGTCCCTCTTTCCCTGTGGAGATATAAACATCACGCTCACCTTGTGTGGGTTAGTACCCCATTCCTTCTTTACATATCACCATCTACTTCACTATTCCCCATGCCCCCACTCCAGTTGGTTACCATATGTAGCCCTGGATTTGGTCTGGGCACTGCTGTACTATCTGAGCTTCCCCCCAGGATTTTTTGTATACAGTAACTTTTTCCTGATGCCCCCTTTGCATTTTTTTTTTATTATTAAGCTTGCCTCAGCGGACTCATGTTGTACCTGTCCTTTTGAGCTTGGCTAACTTCACTTAGCATAATTTCCTCCAGTTCTTCTCATGCAGTGAGGTACTTAATGCATTCATCACTGCTTTTTCAGCCAGCGATGCATAGTACTCCATTGTATGTATGTTCCACAGTTTTTAATCCATTCATCAGTTGCTGGAAATTTGGACTGCTTCCAATTCCTGTGATTGTGAACTGTGCTGCGATGAACATTGGGGCACAAATATCTGGTCATGGATTCTTGCTTGCCTCTTCTGGGTATATGCCCAGTAGGGGGATTGCTGGGTCATATAGTAGCTCAATTTTTGTCTGTTTTAGATATCTCCAAATTGATTTCCATAGTGGCTGTATATACCTAGAGGTCTACCAACAGTGGATAAGAGTTCCTATCTCCCCACAGCCTCTCCAACACTTGTTGCTTTCTGATTTTTTGAGTTGGACTTTCCTTGAGGGTTTTAGGTGGTATCTCGTTATTGTTTTGATTTACATTTCTCTTATAGCTAATGATCAGGAACATTTTCTCATATGTTTCTGGCCATTTGGATTTATGCCTCTGTGAAACTTCTGTTTTTCACCTCCTCAGTGGAAAGTTAGTTTTGCTCTTTTTGGAAGCTATCATGCTATTGTAGATTTTAGTAATAAAGCTTTTATCAAATTGGTCATTGTTAATGTTTTCCCAATCCGTGGACTCTCTTATTATTCTCTTGGTGAATTGTTTCGATGTACACAAGTGTTGTGTCTTCATTATCTCCCACTTGTCTATGTGTGCCTCCTTCTGTGTTTGTGTCCTTCCCAATTTCTGGTAGCCTAGGTAGTCCCTTTGCCAAAGTCCTCAGGTTGGTCCCAATTTTCTCATTGATGGTCCTAATAGTTTGGGGTTTTACTTCAAGGTCTGTGATCCACCTTGAGTTTATTCAAGCACATGGAGTGAGGTAAGGATCTTGCTTCATATTTCTACAGGTAGATATCCATTTTTCCAGCACGACTTGTTGAAAAGGGCATTTGCTTCCCATTTAAAATTTTGGGATCCTTATCAAAGATCAGTTGTCTTTATGCTGATGCTTTTATTTTTTGATTTTCACTTCTTTTCCATTGATCTGAATATCTATCATTATGTTAATATCATGCTGTTTTGACAACTGTGGCTGCATAAAATAAGCTAAAGTGAGGTAAAGCAAGCTCTCCCATTTTGTCCTTCTCATAGAGGAGATCTTTTGTAATTCTGGATTCCTTCTCAAAATGATCACTGAAAAAAAAATGTGTGCCTAAGCAAGGATGGTGAAAGAAGCGGATGGTGTCCAGCTATCAAAAGATTATCATGTCTAGGGTCTTAAAGACTTGAAAGTAAACAAGCGGCTACCTAACTGAGAAGCAACAAAGCCCACATGGAAGAATCACACCAGCCTGTGTGACCAGGAGGTGCCATATGGATCAGTTATCATGATTTAAAAACTTAAATCATAGCATTGCATATTCACCTCCCTGGTATGATCACTGATGACAAATGGGTGCGTAAGTAAATGTGATGAAGAAAGCTGATGGTGTACGGCTTTCAAAAGATATAGCATCTGGGGTATTAAAGGCTTGAAAGTAAACAAGTTGCTAAACAAAGTCCACATGGAAGTAGCATACCAGCCTGTGTGACTATGAGGTGTCAAAGGGATCAGGTGTCAGGCATCAAAGAACTAAAAATTGTATCATTATAAATGAGGCGGTGTACTGAGTGAGGACCCAAAGCCAATCAGTAGGTGAAATGATATCCCCTCGTAGAGGGGTTGCAGGGAGAAGATGAGCCAGTCAAGGTAAAATGTGGCAACAATGAGGTATGCAACTTTCCTCTAGTTCTCAAATGCTTCCTCACACCCACTGTCATGATCCCACTTTTACCTGACAAGCCAAGCTAGACCAGGGATTACACTATAGCAGGAAACAGGGGGGGATTCATGGCAGATGATCCCTTCAGGACTAGTGGTGGGTGTAATGATACTGGGAGGGTGAAATGGAAGGGGATAACCAATTGTAGGGATCCACATATGACCTCTCTAGAGTGTGGACAGTGGGTGAAAGGACGCATTGGACAGAGTACTATATGAAAAAGTACTAATAATATGTAAATTATTTAGAGTTCATGGGGGAGAGTAAGTGGGGAGGAAGGGAAAATATGGGGAACTGGTACTGGGGGCCTAAGTGGAGGGAGGACGTTTTGGGAGTGATCATGGCAACAGGTGTTCAAATGTGGTATGTGTACAATTGACGTATGTATGTCATGGGAGTTATATGAGCTCCCAATAAAGTGATTTATTTGAAAAGGGGTATTTTTTTGGGGGGATTTTTTGGGGGTGCATCACTGCCCTCTAGTGGTGGGGGTAGGAGGCCCAGCTTTGCTGCTGGATTTGAACCTTCAGCCCAGTGGGCCACAGTTCCATGCACAAACCCTATGCCACCAGGGCTCGGCCTAAAAAAGTTTTTAATTCAGTGATGAATGACCACAGTAGTGGCAGCAATGGGCACAGCATCAAGAAATTGGGTAATGATGTGAAGAACCATGAAGTGTTTTGTTTGGTGGTGTATTGAATTGCTTTGAGTCAAAACTGATACAATAGCATCTAACATCAGTTTCAAGTTTGATTGATATTAAAGAGTTACAAAAATTTAGGGAAGATAGTGAAATGCATGTTACTTTAATTTTCCCATGAATTTTTGAAGCTCCCTTATATATGGAGCTTTCAGGAAAGATCTATTGATAGCAAAGAATCATATCTAGACTTTATGACATCTATTAGAGTGAATTCAAGGATTAAGATGATCAGATACCAAAAGCAGAAAATATATATGGAGAAAGAGATAGAAGACAACAATTAGGTGAGAGTCTTAAAGTTCCAGTCAGTGTCACCAAAAAATTGTAACTGTATTCTAATTCTACTAAGGAATGCATACATTTTAGGAGCCAAGTCAAGCAGGACAGCTGGACACACATTGTGAAGTAGGAAGTGGTTTCTCACTAGGTGAATAAAGATATTGAAATTTGCAATGCACTTCAAATATTAGTATAATATGCTTGCAAACCCCATTTTCATTGACAAAGACCAAGGGCATCACTGAGCACACAATTGGCATCTTATTGCTGTGATCACTAGGTTAGGTCTAGAGCAGATAGGGCTTAAAATATACTAAAGTGGTAAGTAACTCTATCTGACAATAATTTATTTGTGAAATTTCAGCTAATCCTAGCTTTTTGTTTCCTGTACCAAATAACAACTATGCAGGATATTATGGTATATTTTCTAAATATATATCCATATTCCTTACTTGTTATGGGAAGAAAGGGGATCATTCCTAATTTTGCAGAAACAACTGAACCTGAAAATGAAATGCCTTCATACTATTTTCACTGTTGTTGATTAGGGCTGAAATTGATCCTTTGGATTAAATTGCCACAAATTTTTATTTCACTATGAATCCCTGTAGAGTATTTTCTAACAAGATCTGAGCATAAAAAATCCTACCATATGACAAACTATGAATCGATATTACAACTGTTTTAAACTCCATATTTCTCAAATTTGTTATTTGTATTTTTCCTTCTAAAACAGTGTTTATGGAAGAGGGGCTGGGAAAAAAGAGTATTTACAATTTTCTAGCACTTGGCAATACTTTTTCTGATCTCTATGTTCTTCTGCTTGTATTATTATGCATTCCAAAATATGTATTTTAGATATCTGGCACAGTGGATTTTAAAAATGATAAAAATCATAACGCTGTTTGCATCTAGAAATATTTAAACACTGTTATTGCTTTCATTTCCTTAATTCTAGAAATTATAATGCAACAGAAAGAGGAAAAAAATTCCAAAATGTGGCTGGTTATTATTTTGCCCTGAACAATATTTGAGGAGAAAGTACTAGAATTTGTTATTGTGATAAGCTGTGGGAAATAGACAGCTCTCTCCTAGGGACCTGTTACCTTTCATGTGTGTTTTTGACATTCTTTGCTTATAGAAAAGAGTTTTAGCTTACCCCGCCCATTTGCTGTTAGGTGCTGGTGTCATCACCTTTTCTTGTTTGCTTCTTTGCACTGTGATTGACATCTAGGTATGAATGCAATGCAATTTTGAAACCTGAAAGTCCAATGTACTTGTAATCATTTCAATTCAGCTATTTGTATTTTTTTGTGAAAGGCATGTGTTGACTTTCTCACTATTTCTTGTTAAGATTCCTGAGAATATTGATGGGTCTTTCCCTAGAACATAGTCCTCTGATGTGTGTGAGAAATTATGTGTGAATTTTTTGTTCTTTGGTTTATCAAGATATCTAGTGCCTCAGAAATCAGTTCCAAATACTACTTGAAAAATGAGGAATGAAGACAGTAAAATATTTCATTCCTGTGGAATAATCAAGTTTCTCTGCTGAATTATAAATGAAATACTCATGGGCTTGATCAGTGGATTATGTACTTTGCCTTATTTATTTCCTTCATTAATTCACTATATTCCCTCTTCATTACTGCCTTTATATTTTGAGTTCATTTTACCATTATTTATCTAAGTCCCAGATAATAATATATTATAATAATCAGTTTGTGCCATTTTCATATCCAATATATACATTGATACATATGCTTTACCCTAAATATTGACGCTATATTTTACAAATTTAATTTTTAAATTATCTCCTAGTACACACTATTCAAACGCTTCTAATGTAAAATTTTCTTTGATTCATATATTACTTAAAGCAGCATTGTCCAACTAAAATATACTATGACTACATTGCCATCACATTGTAAATTAAAAATCTGTGTCTAAATCTAAACATGGATCCTAAAGCTGCCACTAGCTTCAATCAATATAAATCTTGATGCTGCTTCCCCCCCAGACTAGGCACAGTCTTTTGACTAATTCCTATTGCCTCCAGCTCTTTATCTATGGTTTTAATTCTTCAATGATTTCTGTCAGTGACTCCTGGCTTCAGTTTGTCCAATGCTCACCCTCCATTACACTGGTGGAAATTGTACCGTTTGCAAGTTGGCCATTGTGTTAGTCCAGGTAGACTACAGAAACACACATATGTATATAAGACAGTGTTTGATACAAAGGGTAATTGTACATTAAGAAAAACATCCCAACCCAGTCCAGTGCAAGGTGATAAGTCCCATATTAGTCCATTGGTCCAAAACCAATCTATTGACCCCTCTTCAGACGCACATGCAATGAAGTCCAAAGCAAGACAATCACAAAGAATGAGTAGAAAGTCTTTGGGTTCAAGGGTGTTGTAAGCATCTTAGTGCTGGCAGGGGTCTCTCTGTGGCTTCTCAAGCATGTCAGGGTCTCAAGCACTGGCAAGGGTCTTTCTGTGGCTCTTCTGGCTTCAGAGGTCTGGTTGCATCTATGTGGTATGCACCTATGTCTGGATTAGGGATCTATCTATCTGGTATGCATCTATGTCTGGATTAGGGAACTAAGGTGTCTTGTCAGTTGAGTCTCTCGGGCAGTGAACATTGTCCATAGAAAGTCCCCAAGGGAGTGAGAGAGTGTCTCCTGCTCCAAGAAGTAATTATTACATTTCCCAGAATTCTTGGAGCATAAAGTCATGACCACACAGACTTATTGGCTATCTCCAGATTGACAAGCTAGATTCTCTTAATCCTCAAATTGACACCACATTAGTTGACTGCCACAGCCATTCTCAAATATTCAAAATCTACTTTGCCAAAATGCTTAATTCCCCTCTTGTTTCAGAATTTGAGACATTTAAACAGGTGATTATTTTACCAAAATCATAAATTCATCACTTTTTACATTAAAGTTTATCTGTATTATCTTTGGCCCAATCATAATGTTTCCGGGATACTTTGCTCAATTCAGCTTTATAAACTTTGCATTTCATCATCAGAAAATCCTTTTGATGAGTAAAAAGGGTTAGTCTTCAATAATACATGATGCACAGACCTCTGCCTAGGTCACAGTCAGTACTTTGTAATAAGGCTTGGAAAGTAAAACCTACCCAATCACTTTTAGTCAAACCTACTCAATCACTTATTTCTAACTAGTCACTTGAATGAATCTCATGAAGTAAACTTTATTCATATCACTTATGTTTCAATTTTACTTGAAATGCCCTGTGGAGTGAACAGGTGAGTATTTGATCATTGGATTGGCATTAACAGACTCCTAGTATATCTAAGGTAGTCCAAAATGTAGCCTCAAGTAAACAGATGGTTCAAAAAAGAAGAGAGAGGAGATAAACAAACCTGTAGTCTTAAAACAGCCAACAAGATTTTCTCTATTGGTATATTGAAAGCATTACTGGGAAGGGAAATATAGCAGAATGAAGAATGAATTATGACAAAATAAGGGAAAGATAGACAAAAAGAAACTGTGTGCGTGTGTGAGTGTGCATGTGTAGAACATTCTCTGACATGCAAAAGTAAGTCTGCAGTGGGTAGAAGCAGAAGACTTGAGAATGTCCCTTTAAACTGTGGAACAGTAATTGATCTCTCTATGTTTTCTATAATCAGTCTCTGAAAGGAGAATGAGAGCCAAGATCATTGGCTGTACTGTGCAGCTGTCAAATTTCAGTGCCAAAGAGGACAATACAAGTGAATTGAAACAGTCTTTTAGCTTTCCATTATATATTGCTAAGAATTTAGCGAATGATGAGCCGAGTGGATGCTTTATTTAGGGCTAAGTGAGATACAGATTCCTCCAAGCTGACAGCGTCTCAGCCTCTGAAGTGAGAAGCAGCAGAAGAGCAGCAGCAGAAGCAACAGCAGCCACAGCACCAGCAGAAGCAGCAGCACCAGCAGACTGTTGAAGTCCAACAGCACCTGTATCGTGCAGTGCCCAGAGTGCTGAAACATGAACCAAACTGCCAGTGTGTCCCATCACATCAAGTGTCAACCCTCAAAATCACTCAAGGTAGGACCCAGGTTTCGGTTCTTTGCTCTGCGCTGCACATGCATCTTCTGTCGTCTACCTAAAGTATGGGCTCTGGTATGCCAGAGCATAGCCAGTGGAGATGCCTGTTTGATTTGAGTTTGAATTGGAAGTTGGATTTGAGTTGTGATTGGTTTCATTTGTATGTGATTCTAAATGGGCGAGAATAGCTTCCCCTAGACATCTTTTGTCTTGTTGACTTTGGCTTCTTTCCACTGAGGACCTATCAGTGCTATGTGTATTTCAGGAAGAAAGTTTAGTGATATTCTGTGAGTCTCTGGTCTTTGTGAATTTTATAAATGGAACTGTTGATTAATTTTCAAACTGCTTTAAGTAGATAAATTTAAATGGACAGTGGGATTGATAGTATTATTTCTTTTCTATATGGATTTGGGATTTCTTTTACTTCTGAAAAAGGAAAGTCTCTTCTGTGAGCCTTAAACTGGTGGTTGTGCTAATATAATGATGAATTAGTCTAAAAAACATGCCCACATTGCTGTGCTTGCTATCATATAACTCTAAGTCAGTGAAATCATTGGAAGCCTTCTTGAATTCAGGCACTTGCTTTAAACTTCAGGTTTTTCTAACAATACATGGTCAAAGGACAGCAGAAAATCTGAGAAGAGAGTTGCACTGTTTTACCTTAGTTTTAAATAATAATTCTGCTGGTTTATTCACTCTAACTTGTGATGCTTCTAATTTATCAGAAATATGTAATTCATTAGCTTTCCAATGAAGGACTTTCTCTTTTTGCCATTACTCTATATTATTTTTGGGGAAATAAATGGATTTCTCTTAAATTATTTGAAAGAAAAATCTGCTAACTTGATGGACCATAGTTAGTTATCAATGCCTCTTTCATGTACAGGTGTCACTCTTTGATTCTAATATTTTAGAAGCCTGATTTTTAATGATTCATATCACCTTTGCTTTATAAATCAGGTCTCTGGTTTATACAAACTATATCATAGTCTATGTTTATGAATAAATATAATTTGAAGCAATATTCTTATGTCTTTGAATTTAACCTATAGTTTACCAGAATCATATAAGTGATAAAAAAAAACAAAACTGACACATTTTTTCATTTAACCAAAATTATTTTAAAAAGCAATATTGTGGAATATAGATATAGGATATAGAAAATGGTGCCTAATTAGACTCCCATCAAATGTAAACACATGGCATTGAATGAAACTACTTTTAAATAGGATCATGTAGGACCCAAATTCAGATGATTGAATCATCTCTATAGGCAAAATAGTCACCTTCAGGATTGATCTTTCTGTACTGTGTCCATGTTTACAGATAAGTGTTAAGTTTTTGGATTTAAGCTGTTTTTTGTGATTTTTAAGTTTCTATCTCTTCTCCTGCACAAACTTATCACCATATAAGAAAATCAAAACACTCTTTACAGCATGCTGTTGTGGAAAATAAATGTTGTAGTATAGAGGTAATATTCCAGCTGATTATCCTGTCATGTTGAAAGAATAAAATGACCAGTGACTTTCTTTTAAATTGTTTCCATTGTTTCTTTTCCATAAGAATAAAGTATTTTATTTTCCCCTTTCTTTATTAGGTAAATGCATATAAATGTTACCATCATATCAATTTCCTTATTGGTATCCTGGCATTGACTCCCCTTAAATAAACTGTGGAGAAAGAAAAAAAATGTGTTCAATGTAAGGGTTTTGCATCTTCTTGCTGATCTTGCAAATGCTGTTTTTTCATTCTAACTGCAGTCGTTGGATTGAAATGAAAGACATTATAAAAACTGAACAATCCACCACTTAACAATGTATTATATTCATGGCTTAATGAACAAAGCTTGAATCAGAGCACTGGATGATTTTATTAATTGTACAAGTTAAGTTCTTTCATGGCCCTCTGGTACTGCTCTGGGGAGCAAAAGATCCTTGTGCTGTTCATAAAGTATATATAGTTGCAAGCACTGGACTATTAAGAGAGTAATTACTTGAGTATTTTCCAATTTGCAACAATAAGAGAGATGAGCAGAACAGATCTCTTATTTCAAATTATGTGCTCAATTATGAAATATTTATGGTATTTGGAATTTATACTAGAAATGGCTACCTATATTTAGGTAATGCATTAGCCTATGAAGAAAATGCAGTAAGAACTTAAGGGAAACACTAAATAAGAGAAAAGTTATGTGACAATAGAACTTAAAAGGATCCTTGAACTTGTGTAATATTTAGCATGGATATTTAGATTCAAATTTTCCTTCCCTCTTAAAGTTATTATATCTTCTCAAAATTTAGAATAAAACACCTTCATGGAATTTTGTTGTGCTTCAAGTGATGCACTCGGGGCTCTAGAAGGATTCAGATACTTAATAATTTGCATATTGTTCCAACTCAGAAATTCTGAAAGCTCCAGGGATTTTTTTCTGCATTATAAGTGCAGTAAATGTTTATGATATTTTAACTGCTGGAAAAAAATTCAATGAGAAAGAGCAAAAGTGAATTGCCTGTATAAAATTAGTCTTAAGGTTAAAAAAAAATGTAGGAGGGGGAGAAAGATCAGGTTTTTTTCTTCCTGTTTAATTTTCATCACTTGATGTTTACAAAATGATGAATTGTACAGTAGGTGAAATTTAGCAATTGGTTTCATTGAAGACTGTTTATGGTCCTAGAAAAGGAAGGAGTTCAAACTGGGTAGGGTAAAGATGGAAGGGGCTGGTCCTCATGATTTTGCATTGTAAGACATTTGTGGGTGTGCACGAGTTCATTCTGGACATTTTCCATCTCCACAGGGCCACGCCACATTGTTAGATGATATGCTTGTTAATTGATTTTGCTTCCATAATCAAAACCAATAGGAGACAATACAACACAAAAATAATCAATTAAGGTGCATGCATATTTGCAGATTACTTCGCGGACTCTATTGAATGTAGCGTATCAAAACCCTCTTCTGTTTCAGAGCTCAGAAGGCAGGGAAGCTTTTTGTGAAGTGGTTGTAAATCTTACCAAGGTAATAACACTATATACATAATCTTTTAAAAACATCAAAAACTCTTGAACTTGAATATCGTAGTGAAAAGTTTTAGGGGCTATCTGGGAAAAGTAAATGCAGTTATAATGTTGGCATTATTTTAAACTCAGTTTCTGAAGATTTCTCCTCACCTTCTCAATCAAATCTTTTTCTATTCTTCACAGTTCTTATTTCTCTTGGCTATTTTTAAAATCAACTATATCTTTGAACCAAATATACAGTTTTGGTTTACATTGCTTCTAGTGACCTGTCTCCAATGGAATCACAAAATTCGAGCCGTTTTCTTTCTTTCCTTTTTTATTTCACATTTGGACATCTGAAGCTCATGTGTCTTTATAATCAATTGTTGTTGAGTCTAAAGCAACTCAGAGCAAACTGATAGAGCAGACGACTGTTCTTGTGAGTTTCCGACCCTGTGATTTTTCTGAGACTCAGAAGAGAAAGCTTCCTCTATTTCTCATGAAGTGTCTGCTTGTTTGAATTGCCAATCTGTGCTTGGCAGTCCAGCATGCAACTCACTGTGCCACCAGGACTTGCTCCCTTAATCACAAGGGGGAAAATGAGAAATAAACTATGGTTTTATCTCAAAGCAGAGATTCAGAGACACAGAACAAGAGTTATTATGAGTATTCTGTGAATCCTACTGGCCCCTTAGGCTAAGTAAAGCTTGTCCTTCCGTATTAGTAGAATTCTAATATTCTCCTACTAATTGAAAAACCCAAAAGAAAGAATTTAAGAACCATTAGAAATGAAAGGTATTGGCACATGAGAGTTTGTTTCTCTGTTTTAAATGACAACCAGACAACTCATTATATGCTTAAGTAAAATCATAACCTATGATTCACGTCAATAAAACCTCATGGTTGCTTTTGTGCTGATGACAAATTAATAGTTATTTAACATTTTCTGATGTACTTGAAGCTTAAAATAGTCTACTCTATTCAAGTATTTGAAGTTTAAAATATTCTAGGGCAAAAAAATATTCTAGGATAATTTTATTTCAAGTGATAATACATTTAACTGCTATTACAGAATATGTTAATATTTGTTTGTCATGAAGGGTGATGGTGCTATGTAAATTGATTGGTTTTGAATATTCAAGCTAAACTTTCATTGTTGTGGTAAGTTTTTATTTACCAAGATTGGGATCTCTAGATCATAATTATAGCATGATGAATTTTGATGAATGCATGCTCTTATGTAAACACGATTTCAATTCAAATCACATACAAATATGTGTGTGCCTCTATTCGTTGATTCCAAACTTGTTAGGAACCACTGCTATCATTTCTATTACATACATCACCTTGGACTTCTTAAGTATATAATTTTTCATATATTTTATTAGTTTTTATTAAAATGTAAAGATTGATCATTTTATTTACTCTTTAAAATATTTGAATATTAACTTTTACATATTTCCCTATGGTATATTTTTGAAGAACACTTAAAAGATTTAGCAAACACTTAATATCATTTCATCTTCATCCTAAAAGAAATCAGACCTTAAAATTTTCCAGATACTCATTTTTTAGTTAAGGAAATAATTCTTGATGCGATAGTTGTGATGAGAAATCACATACTGTCATGGAAAGATTTGGTAGTTTTATAACTGAAGGAGAATGAGTACACTGAAGAATGGCCCCAGATCAACAACACCAGTGTTAACTGGGGAATTTATGAGAAATGCAATCCATTTGTCCCACCCCAGATCTACTGATTAAAATGCTCTGGGCTTTGTGTGTAGTAATTTGTTTTGATACATGTACTAAAGCACAAACAGTGCAGCAATCCACCTCTCAGAATGGGCTCTTTGTGTTCGGTCTGCATTCTGAGGGTTCTAATGGAGTGTAAACTATCTCAGAATGTTAGGCTCATTAAAAAGTAGAATTGCTGTGTGAGTGAGACCTCATCAGAACTGACTCACATACTTACCCCTTTCAGGGCTCCCTTCACACAGGTGTTTGTGTGATGATTGAATCACTGTCTAAGTCTGAGAGCTAAAATGATTTTGGGGACTTAGATCAATAGGTAATCTGGTGGGAAAATTTGATTTGTGTTTGGCATTCAAATTCTAAAATAAAAACAGTTATTTTTAAGTGGTACTGACATTCAAGCCCAGTGATAATAGTTCTCTGACTTCACTTGGGGGTCCACTGGTTATAAACACCTTTGAGGACCTGTTGCTGGTTGCTATTGGAAGGTTGTGACAGGTGGTCAGCAGTTTAAAGCCACCAGTTTCTCTGAGTGTAATAGATGAAGCCTTCTTCTCCCATAGAGATTTTTAGCTTCTCAAAGCTACAGGGGCAATTTTACCTCACTTTATAGGGTTGCTACGATTTGGAATAGACACAGTGAGAGAAGATCAAAGTTGACAGGTTGTGTTCATCTGATTTTTCTTTCCTATAAGGATTGTAAAGAAACAACAAACAAGCGGGAAAAAAAATCAGAGTCCTATGAAGAATTTGCAGGAAAGAAATCTTTAGAAAGTGAACTTTTCTTGTTTCAGGGGTCTAGTGCACAGTATATATTTTATCTTTATTATCTAGTGACCATTTAGTCCATCTAGTGTCCACTTTGTATCCATGACCCCTTACACAGTTTACCTTTCCATCAGGAGTTTGAATGCAAGGCAGAGTGGATGGCCTCTTGCTTTGGTCGGGCATCATCAACCATACTACCTTCACTGCAATGAATTTTGTGGCCCTGGAGAAAACAATTAACCCTGTTAAGGCTTTTCCTTCCACTAACAAAGGGCAATAAACTTAAATTATCTGCCCAAACAAAAATTCTATGTAAGTGCTTTGTATTATAATTTGTTCCACTAGCAATTTTAAAGGGAAATGACATTTTCATAGAGAGGTGTATAGTAAGAATCAATTTTTATGATATAAAAGCTGAGGATTTTATTTGCAGTTATTATTAAGTATGATGATGATAAAACTCATTTTGTAGTCACCTGGGAACTGGAAACTATATGCTAATATTGTCGCAACCTCTGCAAGATTTCCTCATGGATCTGCCTAAGGAAAGTGGAAGATCAAGTTTATATGACATCTAAAGACTAGATCAATCCATTAGAAGCAGCCATTACTCATCCCAGTGCTGTGCAACCAGATGAAAGAAAGTTGTAGTAGTTAGAGAGTGAGCAGATCGGTCAGTGGAGAAGTTGGACATCTTGCTACTCTTCTGTTCCTCAAACCCACTGTTTCCTCTGCCAAATATGACCAACCACCTTCCTGCTGTACAAAGATTCTTCTAGTAAATCCCAATTTTCATTTTATCTCTCATATAGGAATTTGTTGGTAATCGTTTTCAGACTCTCCTATGTTTTCACTAAATAATATTTCCTAATTCTCCTTCAATAAGATCTTCTGTATTTTAAGAATTTATTTGATGTACATTTCTCCAATCACTCTCTTGTCTGGTAGTCATTCCAGTGCCAAGGAGATTGCAATTTCTGCTAACTAAAAGACTATAGGATTCAGTCTACCCTAAGGCAATTCAGAAGAACTGGTTAATATATTTTTTAATTAACTAACAAAAACTCTATGCAGTACAGTTCTACTCCTAACATGTGGGTTTTCAGGAGTCAAAATTTATTGAAGGGAAAATGTTTCTTTAAAACCTGTGTCTAACTCACTATCGGATACTTGGCTTGCACTCAATATTCTCTAAATTAGAGAACCATAAAATAGGGGTAAAAATGTGTTTGTCTTCTCAAGAGATGAATTCGGACTTTTGAATTCATAAAACATATCTACTTTCCTTTTGACTTTAGTAGAACAAAACTTTTTACTCTAAAATGTGCACACATCAATGGAGAAATTTCAAAAGGGTATTATCCACATTAGATTTCTTTCTTTTTTCAGAAGACAATAATTGCTATGGTCAGACACAGAGGCAACATAGACAATTTAATGGAAGAACCTAGAAAGGAGAGCCAATGGAGATATTGACTTCGTCTCTAAGCATATGTGTTTGGAGGCTTTTTAAGGCACGTGGCATTCTCTGGAGGTGGCATAAGTGAAATCTGATGTGGAAAATCCATTGGATGAACTGGACTCTATCACAGTAACCTGTGGACATAAGAGAGAAGATTTATGGTGTCTGCTGAAGTGAAGACAGCTATACCAGGGTCGTTAGAATTAGTACCAGGAGCTAATCAAAGACAATATCAAGAGAAGATCTTTATGTCCCTGCGGCATGTTCAATAAGATTCTTTCCCATAAATTAACAAGCAGGTTTGAAAGGGAGCCACAATCAGATTGAAGAACACCATAGATCCAGGAGTGGGTTTGGAGCTTGCCCTAAAACCTAGCTCCAATTTAAGAGCAACTAGTTTTTATATCATGACCGTGAGAGACACTTACCCTCAGGAAGGGAATGCAGAATGTTTGGATGACATAGCAAAGTGTGTGAAGAAATTAGATGGTGCCCGGCTATCAGATAAAATTGTGTCTGGAGTCTTAAAGGGCAGTTTCCAAATGAGCACTTATCTAAGTAAGTACTTATCTAAATAAGCATGTTTACATGGAAGAAGCAAAATATCAGTCACCCAAAACAATTATAAATCATATAATCTGAAGTAGTAGGAAGGAGTAGTAGCAAAATCTAAATTGTGAGACTTTTGTTTAGAGAAGGCTATGGAAGAGAGTGGGAATCCTATGGTATCTACATAGGAAATAAACTCTGGTAAGTTCCCTCTATTCATAATAGAGAAATTTGAGTGAATTGGAGAGATGAGTAAAGAGGCTCTAACATGATAACCCTAAGTTGGATGGTTAAAACCTGGTCAGTTGATGCACGCACTAAAACAGGTTAATTCTTGTTTGATTTTCAAAATTTTCTGTATTGTTTTTGTTTTTTGATATTGGGGTTCATTTCAGGTGAATTATGTCATTGGGGTCATCCTCTTGAATTTTTGTTATATGCTTTTCTGTTTTTCTGTATATGAAATGCAGGATTGAAGAACTTATAGTGACAGTAATTTGAATAAGGATTTCTGGTGATGGGAGAGTGAGGTGTGTTTGTGTGTAAAATGGAGCTGATGTCAAGGAGCCCAGGAAGGAAAATAATATTTTGAATCTGATTGTTGTAGCAATTATGCAATGCTGCTAGATATGATTGAATTATGGAATAATAGCTTCTTAACTCTCATTAAAATGGTTATAAAAAAGAATTCCAGAGGGCCTACAGGAGATTCATGGACTATCAATCTAACATGCTCTGTTTCAACTAGATGACACTGAGTGTAAGGGATTCTGAGAAATGTAATGCTTAATATGGTGCCTCTGTCTCTGAGAAAATGTCTGTGAAAAAATGCCTAAAGATTTGTTAATAAAGGACACCTGGAAATATGCTCTACATTATAAATCTCTTTCAGCATTGGGATTGATAATAGTCTTGATTCTAAATAGTCTTGATTCTAACAGAGAGTCTCTGCCCCTCTGTTTTGGAGTTTCGAGTAACACAGTAAGACAAAAATCACTGCTGATCTGAGTGTAGGCAGAGTTATGATCAGCTCTGGTGCTTAGTGAGAATCCTTCACATGAGAAATCTTAATTTCTATGGTGAATCCCTGTTGCTGGATTAACAAATACCACTTCGCACAGCTCTGATTTCCATGATTTTCACCTAAGGAAATGGGCTGCACTTTATTTTAATGTTATTAGTCTGATAGTACTTATTGTGTTTAATTGATAGACTCTTTAATTAAATAATATTTATTGAGGCAATGAAAGAATCTGGGTCAAGAAACCACGAAGGGAAAAAATAGTGCTGATAACAAGAGTTCTCATTTATGTCTAACCTTTGGTACCAGCATAAGTCAATTGAATGATGGCAATTTGTTGGTTGATTAGAGCCTCTGAAAAAATATATAGAGTAAACATAAAGTCTCAAGAAATGTTGTTTTTAGTTCATCAGGGACAGCATGGAGTGCTTGATAGAATCATAGCCATACTGATTCATGATTTCAGTCATTCCACATTTAGAAAAATATGATCTTACAATGAGTAAAGTAACACCTCTTGTCTGATGATAGCCTAGAATAGGCATTAGCATAATAATAACATAAAGGAATAAGTGCTACATGGAATAGATATAAGATTGTATGAATGTTTTTACAAAGCTCAATGAGAACCCTACAAAGGAATTATATCAGGAAATAGCATGAAATGTGCTCTGGTCTCAAAGATAACATGTAGAATGGTAAAGAAATGAGACAATGCAAACTATCTTCTTTAAGTATTAAATCATTAAGAGTGGCTAGATTAAAGCATGTCAGTTATCGTAAGATGTCATAAAGGAAGTTGCAAATCCATCTGTGGCGTTAAATTGTTCTAACTTTTAGAATTTGAATATACTTTGAAAGTCAATTTTCAGAGAAAATAGTGCAAAAGCAAGATCATGTCTATATTCTGCTCCTAGCAGTAGCTCCCTGGGTTATAAAGCACAATTGGAAATGCTTTGTGTTGACTATTTCAGGTGGCTATTGCACCAAAGTTGGAAGCTGAATTGAAGTATATCGTGATACAAACAGGTTTCACTGAAGGTTATTTCAATTAGTACAAAATGTTTGTTCATTAACTTGATTTAGAAATGTATCTCCCACTTCCTTCAATGGTAATATTGGCAGTTCTTCACATATTTTAGTTTAGTGGTATTTTTTAAATTCAAAATAATACTATCTGAAATGCCAAACATTTGATTACACTGTTTTTCTGTTTAGTATTTGAAGAAGATTTACCAATAACCATTTTCCTAATATTGGTTGCTGAGGTGCTTTTATATTATTTTAATCAATTCTAATGGCATGGGATGCTAGAACAAATAAATCTATCTTGGAAGATACACAGCTTGAATGTTGAGGATAACAAAATTTTGTGTTCTTTATGCACATTACCAGGATTTGTAAATCCCTATAGAAGGGGATGAATAGAGGAGTTATTAAAATTAGGGAGATCATTAATGGCATGGATTGACACCAAAACTGCAATCATGTGAATTCATTGATATCTATCTATCTATCAATCAATCTATCATCTCTCTATCATCTATGAATATCTCTAGCAACAATTTTGAGAATGGTACAGCACTGGGCAATATTTTTTATGATATATATATATACATATATATTTGCTAAGAGTTGCAGCTACTCAAAGGCACTTAACAGCAATGATATGTGAATTGTCATGAGACTGTTTGCTCCTATATAAATTTGTCATCTTAGACAGAAATTCTATTCAGAGTCTTTTTGAATTGGAATCAACTTGATGGCAGTGGGTTTTCTTGTTTTGTTTTGTTTTTTTAATAAATATTAAAAGTACCTGAAAACTTTAGGTGATGTGATGTGATAGCTCTTTCCTTCTAATATCTTAACTATGTCATCTTTTACTGAGTCTACATCGATGGGATCAATGTAAGACTATCCCCCAATGACACAGTATGTTACAAAGAAAATAGAGAAAATGAAAGTAGATTTGATGCAGTTGCAATTCTACAACTATAAAAATATAGAAGTCTCTTAGAAAAAACTTGACCTAGACTGCCATTGTGTTGACTGAAAAGCTAATGATGGGAAAGAAAACTGGTGATATGACTGTTGCTCCACACAATGCATTTAAAACACAGGACACTTTTTATATAACTGTTTTGTAGAATAGTCTAATGATACTTGATTAGACTCTTGATGACCTGTTTACTCTCTCCCTATCCTTCATGAAATACAAATTCCAGACCCTTTTAAAATTGAGCTAAGTTAAAAGCATGTGTACCACTGATTAATTGAAATGCTTTTAATTGTCCCTCAAAAAATCTAAAAGAATTTATGTAAATAAAAAGGAAAACGGTTATTTCAGAAAATGAAAGTCCCCTAGTAAAATATTTTCAAAATCAGTTAACTCAGTGTTCAAGTAGGGTGAACGAGGAGCCTTGTTCTTTTTTTCTTAGAACAATGTCCATTCCATCATAGTCACAGTATAGCTGTTTCTGTTAATTACTTGGCCTGTAGACATGACAGCTGATAAGTTCAACA
The DNA here is from genome assembly GCA_004026705.1 of Nesogale talazaci. Taxonomy (NCBI): domain Eukaryota; kingdom Metazoa; phylum Chordata; class Mammalia; order Afrosoricida; family Tenrecidae; genus Nesogale; species Nesogale talazaci. The sequence goes on from PVJH01000652.1 coordinate 154,786, forward strand.
ATCTAGAGGAGTTTCATCTTTTCAGTTTCTTTTAAAGAACAAAAGCCTATAAAACTTTCTTCTTCAATTCCAGTGTTGCAAGTGGCTAAATGAAGCAAGCAGAAGACAGATTTACACAAATAAGTACTGAATGTTCATATAAACTATTGGGGAGGTTGAATAGTTTGAGAGGTAGAAAGGCAAAATTTCCTATCACAAAGATCATCACAAGAACCACCACCTTAGATTTTAAGGAACATATAATGTTCACTATACTGTGACTTCTTATGAAACCAAATTCTATGGATTTAGGTAACAGCTGTTTAGCAACAAAATCATTACATTTTCCATTGAAACACTTTCTTGAGCCTTATTGTTAGATATTGCTTTATCCTCAGTAAGATGGAGTAGATCTGTAATACACAAAGTAAATTTAAACTTTGTTAAATTGATCCTTGTTGACCACATATTTCATTTCCAGTGATCCAATACCATCATATTTTTTTCACAGCCAAAGGACTGCAACTCATTTTGTTCCCCCTTCTCTTCAATGTACTATGGCCAAATCCATAATTATTATCCATTCAACTTCTAAATAAATCTTGAGTATAAACCTCTATTTTTATCTCCACATCTGTCAAGACAGCTTAGATATGACTAGAAAGGAGATAGTGAGTGGAATAGTTAATTGTTAATTGTAATAACCCATAAAACATGCCATGGCAGACATCAGAAAAGTTCATTCTAGAATATTAGAGGAGACTATGGCAATAATTTCTTTTAGAATAATTCATTCTAGATTATCACCAAAGGACTAGTACATGGATCAAGAGACAGTTGTAGAAACATAACAAGGAGATATTGCATGGTTTGAAATCAAGAAGAGTACATGTCAGGATTGTAACTTCTCTTCACACTTGTTAAACTATGTGCTGAATTTAATGAAGGGAACCTGGATTGAATGAAGAAAAACAAACTGCTAGGATTGGAGGAGGACTTACTACCAACTTGCTTGATTAATCTCAGGAGAACTGGAAGCACTTGCTGATGGCGATCAAGGATTGCAGCCTTCAATAAAGATTACAATTCAATGTAAAGAAAAACAAAATCCTCACAACTGGACCAATAGGCAACATGATACACAGAAAAAAATGGACTTGTCAAGGATTTTGTCTTGTGTGGATCCACACTCAATGGTCATGCAAACAGCAGTCAAGAGGTCAAATGACACTTTGTATTTGGTAAATCTGCTGCACAAAACCTCTTTAAAGTGTTAAAAAAAAAAGCAAGATGTTATTTTGAGGACTAATATGCCTGATTCAAGCTATGATAGTTTTCATTGCCTCACATGCAAGCAAAAGTTGGACATTGAATAAAGAAGCCTGAAGAATAATAGATGTACTGACCTTCACCAGCTAGCTGGTGAAGAATAATGAAAGTTCTAATGACAACAGACCAAACAAATTTGCCTTGGAAGAAGTATAACCAAAGGTGAGGATTGCAAATCATCATATCACATATATTGGACATGATATCAGGATGGGTTGAACAATGGGCTCAAATCAAATAAAAATTGAGAATGGTGATAGCATTTTTTCTGTTGTGCGCAGGGACGCTATGAGTATGAGGAATGAACTAAGTCAATGGCACCACACAGCAGTCCCAAGGATTTAGAGATAAAAGATAGCTCAGTGTCCAGTCTTCCTGCTATACTATTCCATCCCTCCCCCCCACCCTACCCCCACACACTTATTAAATGAGTATATTCTCTTGAGTTTTGCAATTGAGTTTTGCGATTCCCTGCATTGTCTCACAGACTCTAAGAAAAATTTGAGAAAATGTCTTACGTAGTGTTGGATGCTATTTAATTCCAAATCTGAAGGTCAGGCAGAATAAACAAATCCATGATCAGAACAAGAAGCCAAACATATTCAATAGTCATAGGAGGTCTTCATGCTTCTACCAAAGTTCAGTCAGGAAATAGAGGTATGACTACAAGGTCTGGTTATGTTGGTTAGAACCATATAGCATTAAAACTATGTATTAGAACCTCATCAAAGGAAAACAAAGGATGGTGTCTTAAGTCACTATATACTAAGTTCCTCTACCAAGGAAACTCAGTGTGTGGCTTAATTCATGCCTTCTACTAAGGTCAAATCTTAATTCAATCCTAATATTCTTCATTAATATAGCAGAAATGCCTTATAAAATGAGATTGTAGCAATATGAGTGTAGAGTCCAGAATTATATCAATCACATAAAGATTTATAAGGGCCAAATTAATTGACTATAACTCAAAGACACCATATCAAATTTGTATAATGGAGTGACTTTGAACTGAAACTTGCCAGGCAAAAAAAAGAAAGGGAAATTAATTAAGCTTTGGAACGTAAAGTGACACTACAATCAACAGAATATGTGAAATTACCCAGGTAAGGCAGACACTGGTCACTATCATCATCATTATCATTGTAGTTAAGTACCCTAATTTTGATACATTTATTTTGTAAACTACCTCTATTATTACAATGATTTAGCAAGGAAATTATTTATTTTATACATGAGAGGACATTGATACATAGAAGATCTCCCAGAACGTGAGATATAGGACACAATCTGTTTGTGGCAATGCTTTAACTGGCATTTGTTTTCCTGCTTCCCCCTTTAGCAATCTTTAAGTCCTGTCATCTGTAAAGGTGTTAGTCTGGGTAGACTAGAGAATCAAATCCAAAAGCACTCATATGTGTATTAGAAAGAGGTTTATACACAAGAGCATTTGAACATTGAGAAAAAATGCCATCCCAGTCCAGTCCAAGATCATAAGTGTGACATTATCCCAGATGTCTGATACCAATCTATGAGTCTTCTTCAGCCTTATGAAGCTGATGCAATGACTCCAGGACAATCACAGACCAGTGGGTGCATAGTCTTCTGTATCCAGTGGTGGTAGAAGCATCTCAGTTCTGGCAGGAGTCTCCCTCTCTAGGTCCAGGTTCCTGGCTGTATCAGGGTAGGCCCATCTGGCTTCTCCTCAGGGATGTCTCTAAGGAGCCAGCCTTGTCAGTCGAGTCTCTCCTAGAGTGTTGTCAGTAGAAAGTCTCCAAGGAAGGGAGCCAAGAGAGAGTCTTTGCCTTCAAGAAGGAATTACCACATTTCCCAGGATTCTCAGGAGAAGGCCAAGCCCACACAGAGGTCTCATTGACTATCTCCAGATTGACAGGCTAGACTTCACCTCTATACTCTGAAGCTGCAATTTGACAACAAATTAGGTGACTGCCACGGTCACATTCCTATAATCTCAAGGAACTAGATGTTAACACCACCCAGAAGTCCCTGCTGTCTAAGGTTATTGTGTTCTCATCTAGGAACATCCTGACTCCCTCCCCATTTTTACCTGCTGACCACTGTACATGATTTCAGATTCTGTTTGCTTTGAATCCATATCTTTCCTGAAGCTTTACCTGGCCTTCAGTTTCTCCCTCCCCACCCCGGGAAGATTAGCTGCTTGCTTTGTGTTTTAATAAACTTTGTGTTGTAATAGACCGATAACTTTGCATACTTAAACAGCTTTCCTACCCCAGCACCATTTTCTCTAATTCAGCCCCCTTTCATTATATAGCTAATTCTAGCAAGACTGTATGTTCCTTGAGGCAGCACTAGTATCTCTTTTGTTTTTGTGACTAGTGTTTAGCACTGTATTTGGCATGGAGTGAGTGTTCCAAAAGGGTGTGCTAAGTGAATAAGTGGAAAAGCCACTCAAATGTGTTGAATGGTGTATTACTTCTCCAGAATGTCCCTCATAATGTTGTTTCATTAGAGTCGATACATAGTGATATAGCTCTTTTTCTAGAAGAATATATAAATAAAGGAAAGGAGACAAAATATGTTCTTGAATTTTAAAACGATTTAGGATATGTATGTATGTGCATTGTGAAAATGTCAGGGCTGGACTTTAAAAATGAAAATCCAACTGCACATTGCTATATGTTTCCATTGGTATTTGTTTAAACATTTAAAAATTAATTCATCTTATAACTATTCATTAAGTGCCTACCATGGTCCAATTGTTGTTCCAGACAGTGGGGATTAAGCAGTTAGAAAGAAAGGCCAAGATTCAGTATTTCTTGTGCAAAGAGGGACTAAAACACTATATAAATTGAGGTTAGTTATAGAGGAAATGTTGTTTTTTTATTTTCTGGTGTGGTTGTTTTTTGGTGTAGATTTAAAGAAATAAATTTCAAATTGTGAAATATGTGGGGGTTCATATTTAAGATCATCCATTTTGTGCAACTTAGACTAATTATTAAACCTCCTAATATCATATCCTACCCCTATTTTTATTTATCTTCTTCCCCTTGTGAAGTATTATCTTCCACTTCACTCAAGTCAACCCCTGTCTCCCTATAGAATATTGCCTCATCTTCCTTCCCTGTCTTCTGATCCTGGTAATCATCAAACTCTGTTCTTTTGGTATCACAACCTTTGTCTTGAATTTTGTTGCTGTTATTATAGTGATCTCATTTGATACTTGTCCTTTTGCAATTGACCAATTTCACTCAGCTGACTTTCTCAAGGTCTATCCATGTCCTTAATTAAAAAATGATTTAAAAATATAGATTTTTTTAAGAATGGGAATTTTTATTAAAGTATCTCTTGAACACTTACTCTGTGTAAGCAATGTTTATATTCATGAATTTATTTATTTTATCACATTCCTGCTAGAGAAAGTAGGAAGAACAAGCACTTGATCAATCTTTTGGCATTCAGTATATCACTTACTATTACAAGGAACATATTATCCCTGTTTTATGCAGAGTAAGAAAAATATTGAAATTTGTCTTTTTATCCAGTTGATCATTGACTTCACATTTCCTGACTCTTCTATATGAACTTCTAATGGTATATCATAATGCTTGTGAAAGATAGGAACAGTATCTATCTTAAGCTTGCTTTCTTCTAAAATATACAGATGTTTGATTATTCAGAAAATCATTGTATACTGTTGATTTCTCTTTGCCAAACCTTAGATTTTCATTCTGATTACTTTAAATTAGATTCTTTTCATTTATCACTAACAGAAATTTCATGCAGACAAAAGTATATTAGATGAGCACACCAAGTAGGACATATACCAGAGACTACTTTTAGGATAGTTTGGGAGAGTTAGGATGTTCAGAAACAAGAAAAAGGAAGAAAAGTCTGGATGAACAGTAATTTGAAATCTGTTTGATTTGTTATTTAATGTTAGCAACTCAGGCAGAGGAATCTGTCTAAATATGGTTCTAACCCATATGGCATTAGAATCAGAGCCTAAAGTCTGAGAATCTGGTTTTCAGAAGACTATGTTAAGTACAGGAACCCAAGACCAATTCATGAAACTATGCAGGAAATAAAACTCTGATGAACTCTCTCTATCCACAATTGAGGAAAAGGTGGAAAACGGTGACTAAATGGAGTGCATTATTGAGTTAGATACAGATGGTCAAAAGCAGAAGTCTGACTTGAACAGGTAAAACTCCTTAACAGATCCCCCTAGGCTACAGGCTAGACCTGATCTGGTACTCCATATCTTATGCCATTGGGGGCTGTATTATTTTATTTGTGTTTTAATTGTATATATTATGGTAACATATTATATCATTGGAGGTCACCCTCTTGAAGTTGCGAAAATGTTCTTCATTTTTCAGGGTATGAAAACCAGACTGATGAATCTCTAGAGGCAGCAAGTGGAATAAAGGTTTTGGGGGAAGGAGAGCATAGAGGTGGATGCAGGGCTCATGGGTATCATGATATCAAGGGTTCCATGTAGGAAAAAAATGTATGGAAATTGACTGTGGTAGCAAATATACAACTCTGCTGCATGTGATGGAACTACGGCATGGTTTGATATATGTATTAATAATAATAATAATAATATATCAATTTCATTGTCAAGGTTTAATTAAATTATAAGTCTGGCGGCTTCTAGCAAGAGTAATTCATTCTCTCACCATTCTAGAAGCCAGGAGCCCAAATCAAAATGTTTCCAAAAGTGCTGGTCCTCCTGAGGCTTTACAGAAGAATCACTGTCCACCTTTTCCAGTTTCTGTGGCTCCTGACTCTCCGTGGTTTGTGGCAGTGAAATTTAATTTCTACCTCCATATCCATATGACATTCTCTATTTTTTGGGGGGGGGCATCATTGCCGTCTGGTGGTCGTGGGAGCTACTCCCCACTGCTCCTTAGAGCTGCCACTGAATTTGAACAGCCAAATCTGCAGGCCGCAGTCCCACACTCAACCATTTATGCCACCGGGGCTCAGCTGATATTTTCTATTTTTCTTTTTGTGTTTACTCCTTTTATTAGATGGACATCAGTCATTGTATTTATGATTACACTAAGTTCACTAAAATTTCATTAGAAAACTCAACTTGATTCTATTTGCAAGGACCTATTTCCAGATATATATGTGTGTGATATATATATGTGTGTGTGTGTATGTATATATTACATATATATTCAATCTTTTTTTTTGTGGGCATCACTGCCTCTGGTGGTCATGGGCACTACCCAGCTGCAGCTGGATTTGAACCGCCAAGCCCGTGGGCTGCAGTTTCGCACTCAACGACTTATGCCACTGGGGCTCAGCCTTATATTCAATCATTTATTGGGGGCTCACACAACTCTTATCACAATCCATACATACATTCAGTGTATACAAAACACATTTATACATTTGTAGACATCATCATTATCAAAATATTTTCTTTCTACTTAACCTCTAGGTAATAGCTCCTCACTTTTCCCCTCCCTCCATGCTCCCCCCTCCAACATGAACCCTTGATAATTTATAAATTATTATCATTTTGTCATACCTTACACCCTCTGACATCTCCCTTCACCCACTTCTCTGTTATCCATACCCCGGGGAGGAGGCTATATGTAGATCCTTATAATTGGTTCTCCCTTTCTACTCCCCCTTCCCTCCAGCCTCCTGGTATCGCCACTCTCACCAATGATCCTGAAGGGATCATGTGTTCTGGATTCACAATGTTTCTGGCTCCTATCTGTCCCAGGGTACATCCGCTTTGTAAGGTAGAATTGGGATCATGATAGTGGGAGGGAGGAAGCTTTTAAGAGCTAGAGGAAAGTTGCATATTTCATTATTGTTACACTGTACCTTTTCTGGCTTGTCTCCTCCCCATGATCCTTCTGTAAGGGGATGTCACTTCATCTACAGATGGACTTTAGTTCTACAATCTAATCCCCCTCATTTATAATGATATAATTTTAGTTGTTTGTTACCTGATCTCTTTAACACCTCATGGTCACACAATCTGGTGTGCTTCATCCATGTGGGCTTTGTTGCTTCTAAGCTATATGGCCACTAGTTTAACTTCAAGTCTTTAAAACCCCTGATCCTATTTCGTGTGATATCTGCTTTCTTTACAACATTTGCGTATGCACACATTTGTCTTCAGTTATCATATCAGGAAGATTGGCATGCAATGATATGACTTTGTTCTTTGATGCCTTCTATCTGATCCCTTTGACACCTTGTGGTCACACAGGCTGGTGTGCTTCTTCCATGTGGGCTTTGTTACTTCTGAGCTAGATGACTGCTTGTTTACCTTCAAGTCTTTAAGACCCTAGATGCTATATCGTTTGAAAGCGGGGCACCATCAGTTTTCTTCAGCACTCTTGCTTATGCACACATTTGTGTTCAGTGACCATGCTGGGAAGGTGAACATCATGGAATGCCAACTTAATAGAAAAAAATTGTCTTGCATTGAGGAAGTACTTGAGCATGGCCAAATGTCCATTGCTGCCTTAATACTAACCCCATAAGTATATTCACATAAATCTATTTCCCCATCATATATAAATATATTTACTATGTAGATGTCTGTATTTAGATCATTACAAATGGCTTTGCCTCCTAATTCTTTCCTCTATTTCCTTTTACTTTCCTCTTGCCCCACTATCATGGTTAACCTTCATTTGGGTTTCAGTAATTTTTCTCTGTTACATTACTCTTGATCAATCCCTATTGGACCTCTCACAGCCACCTTGCCACTGATTTTGGACCACTTTTTGTTCCCTTATCCCTGAGTTGGTCAACACCACCTCCTTTCCTCCACCTCCCCATCTCTATGCACCGCTTCCCCCCCCCCTCCCCGAACCACCAGTCCCATTGTTTTCTCTTCCAGACTGTTTGTCCAGCCTATCTTGTCTAGATAGACTTGCAGAGAAAATAATGTGTATGAAAAACAAGACATTACAAGACAAAGGGACAAACGGCAGCAACAGTAAGAAAATCAATGTCCAGAAAAATATATAAATATAAACAACAACAAAAGAGAAAACTGTACATATTTCAAGGTCTGTTTGTTGACCCCGGTTTAGTCCAATGGGGTGGCACACCCTACTCCTAAGTAGATCCTTGATACTCCTAGGGAGCTCCAGGTTCTGCTCCCCCCGCTGCTCTGCTGCACACCCTTAGTGTTTTGCCTTGGTGTGGTGGGGACAGACTGGGTGCAATCCTGTCCCTCCTTGATAGAGATATATTTTTTGTGAGGAATTATTTAACCTATTATAGTGTGCTTCCACTACACTTCCTAAATTCCAATCAATCCCACATATGAGTTATATTCACCCAGTGCTGGCATTGAAATGATTTACCAACCAGTTCTCTACTGATCATTCTAACTATAAAAAAATACACTGAAAGGTAATTTATTATTTCTTGGAGTTAATGCTGAAATAAGAACAATAAAAGGGATACACAAAACTATTGTTAAAATATTAAAGAAAAAAAGAATGCCTAACAAAAACAATGGGATCGCTATATAAGATAGTTCCATGTTTGGTGACCTCACTTGCAATATTCTTCATTTTTATCCTAACATCATCAGCTGTGTGATTTTCCTGAACTATCTTTTCACTGTAGGAGTTGGGTTCCATTCCTTTAGATGTTGGCCAATTAGACAAGGGACATTGAATTTGAAAGATTAAAAACAAGCAAGTCTTTTTTTCTTTTAATATACTATGTTAGCCTTTGAAAAACACTTTTCTGCTACTGTTAAACAGTTACAGCAATTATTCAATATTGTTACAGCAATTATTCTGACAATATTTTTAACTTTTGGAATAATTTCAAGAATTGCACAATTCACTTGTAATATTTTGTGGAAAATTGGAGTGTAACAAAAAACGGAAAAGTATGACAATGTGTTATTCTGCTTCTTTGGCACCTTTTCTCTTTACATTATGTTTTCTTACTTAAATAACAATATCAACAGAATAAAAATATCATCTCTCTCCAGAAGAATAAATGAGCTTTATGAAATAAATAACTATTGAAAGCAAAATTTTGCCTAAGTTTTATGCCTCTGGATAGAATGTGCATTACTACAGGTGATTAGAATATGCTATTGTGTCAATGAATGCGAAGCCAGAGTAAGCAATATAAACTTATGATTTCTACATTTGGTGAGTTCCAAGGTACCCACCTAAGGGAGAACCTTGATTACAAGGTCCATTATAAAAGCTAGTTCACAAAACACAACAAAAAATTAGGCATCTGTTCTGTGGAGCTGATTTCAAAAAGTTAAATCTCACAACTCCATTTACCCTGTATTAACATTCTCAACAGTCTCACCCTATGACAACATAAACTCTAAGTTAAAAAAAAATCATCTACATATAATTTACTCAATAAATTACAAATGGCATAAATTATCTAAATCGAGAATGGATAAGATATTGATATGCTCCAGAGAGAGAAATCCTTACTTTCTGTGGACCTGTGAACCTAGAAAATAAGTTTTCAGTTTCCAAATTACCCTAATGAGGAAGGCACACTATAGACATTACCATTCCAAAAGGGGGATTTTGGAAGAATGAAGGGCTCATCGGTACCAAGCAAATTAAAGAATCCAACGGCACAAATTACAAGTCTGAGGATAATTTTCTGTGGCTCCAATGCTCTGTCCTTTGGGCTCAGAGAGGTGAGTGCATCCTCTAAGTCATGTTCCCATTTCTTGATGTCTACTATATATTTTCAGCTAAGTAGCTCATTAATTAATTTCTCTCTGTGGAGCCCCAGAAGTCTAACAAGCTTCCTTCCTTTCATTTTGTTTCTGTTTATTATATTCTGATGACACAACATTTTCAAAACCTATGGAATCCATTAGACAAAGGGATCTTCCTCAGACTCTTTCTAGATAATAGGTCACTGATTACAAGCAATAAGTAACAGATTGACTTTCTACCTAACCATAGAAAACAATGTTCTCTGCCATTTTATAAGAAGAAGCTTTTTCTGATTTCTGATAAGGTGTACTTCATTTTATCTGAGGCCTCATCAGAAACACCCTAAATGGTCACAATTCTATCAGTCATCTCTTACAGACATTCTGTATTTTTTCCGTTTTTCCCAATGAAACTATTTTTCTATTAAAAAGGGTTAAATATGTAAACATACACATGGAAGCATTGTCATAAAAGCACTAATAGGGTTATCTTTAGGCAAGAGATTTTTATATTCCAACCAAACCCACTGTTGGGGCATTCATTCCAGCTCAAAGCAATCACTGGTCAGAGTAGACTACTTCATCATGTTTCTGGAGCTATACAGTTTTATTGTTATTACTAGATTATCTTGTTGGCGGCTCATCCATCTCTTATCACAATCCATATATACATCCATGTGTCAACCACATTTGTACATATGTTGCCATCATCATTTTAATAATAAGAGCCTGATAAATGTTTCCGAACTTATCCACCTACTCATTTTTAAGGATAATTTCACAGTTTGGGTATTTATTGCAGTACAACTCACTTGTGTATACCAAGACCTGTGGTTTCTTAGGACTGCCACAACAAATCACCAACAAATGGTGACTAAACATATTAACAATAGCTACCACCATAAAACATCTATAAATCATCACTTACAAAATATCTTTAGATAGTTTTTTATGAGACGCTAACTATAACTCTGTAAAACATGTGCAATTGTTACTGATAAAAAGTAATGAAATAAAGAACAATGTACTGGGATAAGAACAGTAATGGCAAGTCATAAAGTATAATTACAATTGATGTTTTAAAAGACAGTTACTACAGAGGGTGGTTATGATTATCTGAACAAAATGCAACAGTTAAGAGTACTGGACTGAAATATTCTTGGTCAGCAAAATAGGAAAAATAAGGCAACCTAAGTTTTAGGACAGTAAGAGTGCAATAAACTAAGGGCACACAAGAAACCAGGGCCAAGTGAGGAAATGACATCCACAAACTATCACAGTGCTCGTGTTATCCTGAGGGGGCTATCCTCAGGGGTACATCTGTCCAGGATTCCCTGTATTTCCACTTTACACTTGCACCAGTGTACCTCTTCCAGAGTAGCTGGATTTGTAAGGTAGAACTGGGATTATGATATTTGGGGGGAGGACACCTTTAAGAAATAGAGGAAAATTACATGTTCATTAATTCACTGCACCTTAACTGGTCCATTTCCTCCCTTTGACTCTTCTGTATGGGGGTGTTCAATTGCCCACAAATGGGCCTTGCATCTCCACCCTGTTCTCTCCCTCATTCATGGTGATGGGATTCTTGTTTTTTGATGTTTGATACCTGCTCCCTTCAAGACCTCATGACGACACAGGCTGGTGTGGTTCTTCCATTTGGGCTTTGCTGTCTCTGCACTAGATAGCCGCTTGTTTACCTTGAAGCCTTTAATTATCCCAGATGCTTTAGCTTTATCCTTTAGTAGTTAGACACCATCAGCTTCCTCCACCCTGCTTGCCTCTGCACTCATTTGTATTTGGCGATCATATCGGGAGGGTGGGCACACAATGATATGATTTTTGTTCTTTGATGCCTGATACCTGATTCTTTCCATATCTCATGGTTGCACAAGGTGGTGTGCTTCTTCTATAGTGGTCTTTGTTGATCTTGAAAGACCTATTATCATAAAAAAACAAACAAAAGAAAAAACAGGACCAAAGCTACAGGAATCTTCCATTGCAAGATATGCAGCTATAAAGATTGACAGTCAGAAGGCATTTAATAATTTATTCTGGAAGCCTTTGCAGAAAGAGCTTTCATCTTCTCTTGTTTATTTTTTGTTTTTGTTTGCTTTGGGGGGCATCACTGCCCTCTGGTGGTCGTGGGAGCTACGCAGTCGTGCTCCTGGAGAGCTGCTGCTGAATTTGAACCGCCAAGCTCATGGGCCGCAGTCCTGCACTCAACCACTATGCCACCGGGGCTCAGCCCACCTTCCATCTTCTTGACTTTCCATATATTATTCTTCCAGGATTCTCTATTCTGCTAACTCTCGGTTTCTGTACGGGCCTTAGAAACTCATGTCCAATTCTGTCTAATCTAAATTTTCATCATGATCAAATCTTCCTTGGCCATTTTAAAATTCTATATTGATTGAGCAATTTCTATCTCTCCCTTTTCTCACAAGATAGGTATCATATTGGAAGAGAAGAAACACTCCTTGACTACTTATGAGATCTGAAATTCTGCCCTCTTACCTGTTATGAGATCTGAAATTCTGCCTTTAAAATTGACTTTGTTAAATAAAGAAATAGAATTTTTATATGCAATTTGCTTAAAATCAGACTAATTTGAAAATTTTGGCATATGTATATTTTGTCAGCCAAAGGAAAATCATCTATTTCAGGAGGCAATATCACACACTTGTTAAGAATGCATGCTTTGGAATAAAATTGTATGAGTTCAAATTCTAACTTGTTTCTCTCAGAAATGTTAGCTTAGGGAAATTCTTGAAATCTTTCTGAATCTTTCTCATCAATAAGGTTTATTAATATTGTTACCCATATTAGCCAGCTTTTATGGGAATTAAGTTAGATGATATATGGATAGTATTTTAAATATTGATAATATATCATTGCTATTATTTTCAGAGACCCTTCAATGTGTATATTATAAATGAAAGAAATTATTGATGAAAAATGCAATAATGCAAGTTATCTGACCCAAATTTAAAGTTATCTCATTATTAGTAGAAAGCAAGGTTTATAATAACTAGGTTAACAAAATTATAGCAAAGGTAAGGAAATATGAATTATATTTGATTAAGCATAGTAAATCATGTTTCTAAGAAGCAAATTCTTACTCAAGTAAGCAAGTAAAGACCATTTGTTACATATTTAAGAATGTGATTTGCATTTTACCTGATTTACAAACAAAATCTTAATTACATTTATAGACTTGAAGTGCATTTTCCATTATTTTGCTTTATTGCTAGTTTCAGAATGCAAGAGATATTTGGAACACTGAATCCTTCCTTAAACATCAGAAGGGATTTTCAAAAAGAAAGTGTTTATGTCACTGGAAGTTATAACAAACATTTAATAATTTACATATGAACAGTTTTATAATAGCTTAATAATAAACACACTTAGCTAAATAAATGTATCCCGAACTATATGAGAAGCTACCCCACAAAATTCAGGATGGCGTTGGGCAGAACAGAGCATCTGTAGCGACTATCCATTTTGTCATACCCATTTTTTCCTGCAATATAAGCATTGAGAAACTCACTCTGAGTTAGTGCACCCAGTGGTGTTGCCAGAGCATGTCCTTTTTGGTCACAGTGTTTTTTTTGTAAATGCAGTTTTGAAAGAATCTTGATTTTTGTAATAGGCGATTGAAGAAAAAAGCATGTGGTGGTGAGATTTTGTTTCCAGCTCAGAAAAAAATGCCACAGATACTGTTGTGATGTTGGAACATAGCTAACAAGGAACATGAGAGAAACTCGTGTACTTTGAAGATGGAGAGTATTTTACAGGTGCTAACAATCTTTAAAAAAAACTTGAAAAATACATAGCTTTGAAAAAATTTAGGTTTTGCGGGTACCCCCTCATATTATGACATTTTGTCTTATGTTATGTCATTTTATATAACTAGATCTTAGAAACAAAAGAATAATGCAGACTTCATTGAGAGGGTGAAGTCTAGCACTCTCAAGGAAATTGTAGTACAGAGGAACTTAGCAAATGTTTATTGAAGATGTGTTTTTCTTAAGGGTTTCCATTTCCAATAGTATGCATGATTTTACTGTTACAGTGAAGCCTTTTCACTCAGCTAACTGGAAATTGTCACATAGCCTGTGACCTGTACCATTGGGTGATCTAATCAGTAATATGGGTATTATGTTGGAATAGGTTTTTTCCAAGGGATTTAAACTGGAAATATTTGGATCACTCATCATATATTCTATATGCTGCATTACAAAATAAGGAATTAATTACATGGAAAGCGTATGTGAATCAGAGGTCTTGTTACATACACTATAATAAAATAATTCTTTTCCAATAGTTTTTCCTTAGATTTTTCTTGGGTTTCCATTTTTTTAATACTTGCAAAACAAATGAAGTCAATTTAGGATTGCAGACATTTTATTCCAAGTAGAAATAATTTAAATTAAATATATACCTGATTGTTTCCATCAAGTTCGTGGTGATCTCTGAATAGCAGAATGAAAAAGCTGTAATACAATTCATTCCTCTAGTCTTGGATTTTGTTATTTACAGCCCTTAGATTACATGGACTGGTGTCAATTTATCTGAAACATTTCTTTCCCTCAATCTCATTACCATCTAGTTGATATTAACTTATCGTCACCTCATAGGACAGGGTAGTTGAGGTTTGGTCTTTTTATAGGGGTAGAAAATCTCTTTCTCCCATGGAGTAGTTGGTTGTTTTGAACTAGTAACCATGTGATTAGTGATGCAATGTGTAACAACTATGCCACCAATTGCTTATTTTGAGACAAACCTTTAAGACTCTCAGTGACTTTTCTTTCTGATAGCCTAGCATCATCTGATTTCTTTAACACACTTTGCTATAGCGTCTATGTCTTCAAGATCACTTCATGAGGGCAATCATCTGGGCCACATCATAAGAGCAAATTGTTCTTAAATAAAGCTTACAATTAAGTGTGAGCTCAAAATCCATTCACATATATAAGGTTTATATAATAATAGAGGTAACCAACCTGCAGGAAAAACTTTGTATTGCTAATATTAATATCATTAATATAGCTAATGCTATAAAACTTAAATACTAGTGAAGATCTTGGTGGGGAAGTGTTGGAAAGACATTTATCTCAGTTCACTGTCATCCAGTAGATTCTGAATCACTGGGAACCTATAACACAGGGTAGAACTGTCCCTGTGGATATCCAAACTGTAACTCTGTGTGTGAATAGAAAAACCTCATCTTACTCACAGAAAAGCTGGTGTTTTCAAACTGCTGAACTTGTCACTTGAACTCAATTATTGGCAACCACTCCACCACCAGGGCTTATTATATATGCATATATAGGAAAGCTCGTTAATAACACCGGGGGCCAGGCTGAGCCCTGGTGGTGTAGTGGTTGTGTGTGGGATTGCAGCTCACAAGGTTGGTGGTTCAAATCCAGCAGCAGCTCTTCAGGAGCAAGGCTGGACTTCCTACTCCAGGGGGCAGTGATGCCCCCCCCTCCAAATTACAGGGGCCTAAGTAGAAGGAGGATGTTTTGAGAATGATGATTGCAACAAATATGCAAATGTGTTCTGCATACAATTGATGGATGTATTGATCGTGAAAAGAGATGTATGAGCCCCCAATAAAGTGGTTAAATTTAAAAAAGAAATAAAATAAGGGAAAGGGGGATAAGTGGAGCTATTTTGTGGGGGTTGCAATCAATTAAATTAAATTAAATGTATCTTAAAAAATCTATGAAATGTTCACTTGAACAGCTTAAAAATTTAAGTGATAAAAAATGTCTAGGAAAAAGAAGATCACAGTTGATTTGGTTTTAGGGTCCTAATCTCAATGCCAGCAGTTCAAAACCACCAGCTTACTTCAGAAGAAAGACAAAGCTTTGTGCTCCCATAAAGAGTTTCAGCCTGGAGCCTCCCAGAGGCAGTTCCACACGGTGCTGTGGGTGGCTATGAGTTGGATTCAGATGGATGGCTGTGAGCTTGAGTTCTGAGTTAGAGACAGAGGTAAATAAAAAATATATATATACAATGCTCATTAACTGCTCCAAAGCTACACTTGTAGAACTAACTCATTTAACAACAACAAAGAAAATAGGACAATAGCAAATATATGTTGGTCTTCAGTTGTCAATTATTCTGCTTTCAGCAGAAGATTTGAACCAAAGTCCAATAATGATCAAGCCATGATGTTAGGATGTCACTCATTTAATTCTAGCCCTAGGCTGTTTCAGTTTTAAGTCTAAGAGGGATTTATTCCAGTTCTTTTCATCAGCCACAGCTAGGTTTAAGGTGCTGTCTGATTCATTTACAGGGGCTTTCAAAACTTATCCTTCTTATGTGACTTAAGAATATTGCTGTACACTTTGAAAAACCAAAATCTCAAACTCAAGTAGTCTACACCATAGTCAGATTCATCAAAGGCAGAAAGAAAAAAAAATACTACAGTGTGGATTCTTGCCTGGAGCGTCTATTCAATAAAGGCAAGTCTTTTACCAGAGACAAGCGGCCCCACCCTAGGCTACCCACTATCAGGAATAAAAGCACCTTCTTGGAGGTCTATACATCTCCACGCCTTCAGGTTGTACATTTCCATTGAAGTTCAATGAGCCCCAACAAGGAGAGTCTATTAAACTGGAATGACATTGGGACAATGCTGTTTAGAAGGGACTATTTGGTCTTCTCCCAACCTGCACTAAATGAAAACCAGACAACAGGTGAATTTGGGCCCACTCTGCTGCAGGGATTTTTGAAGTGTATGAGTGAGCAAGAGAGAGATGGTTCATAAAGATTAAACAGACATGCCATGATATTGTTTGGGGGATGAGGTTATAGGATTAAATGAACTGAGAAGAGATGCTAGACTGTGTTGGTGTTTATCATTATATGAACACTCTCAAACAATATTTTTCTTATTGAGATTGACTAATCTTGCTCATCATAATGTTCCTCGGGTCGTTCCAAGGAACGACTTCTCTAATACTTCTCTAATCCATAGTATTCCACTGTATGTGTGTACCTAAATTTATCTATCGTCCTGCTCTTGATACATTTTTGGCTTCTTCCAACTTCTTGAACTATACTTTGATAAACATGGGAGTGCATATGTCTGTTTGTGTGATGTCTCATAATTCTTTTTGGTATATACCCAGCATAGGACAGTGGATTATATGGGATTTCTATTCCTCATTAAATTATTGCCATATCACTTTTCAAAGTGATTGCACATAAATGAAAACACACCAGTAGTAACTCTGTATTCTAATCCGACCTCCCTACTTCATTGCCAATATTTGTTTTTGTTTTTCTTTCTTTTTAAAATAATGGGCCTTTCATTATTGGTTTAATGTAATAGTTTATCCTTGCTTTAATATGCATCTCCTTGATGGCAAATGGATTATGAGCATTTTTCAATGTATTTGTTATCAACTTGAATATATTTTTTCATGAACTATCTATGTATTTTGCCCAGTTTAATGGGATTATTTTGGTTTTCTTTTTTTAATTATTGAGGCTTTTAAGATTTCGGTAGATTTTAAATTTTCTGTAACTGACAATGTTTTAATGCTATTCAGAGTTTTCAGTGGATAACTTCTTGGATGTTTATAACCTATTACTGCTTTGTAGTCTTAGTTTTTTAAAGGCCGCTGGAATCTTTCCACTTCGAGTAGTCCTAGTGGCACTTAAAATAATCATGATACAGCATTAAGCATGACAGCAACACACAGATCACCTCAGTAGGACAATTGATAGATAAGTGGTATACAAACACAGAGTTAAAAATCCACAAAAGAATGATACTGAGCATGTCTTCAATTTGAAGAACTCAAAAAAAAATTAAGTCTCCATTTACAATCTTGAAAGATTCGCTGGGCAAAATGTTTAGTAATGCAGGAAGCATCAAGAAAAGATAGAAAGAATTCAGTCACTGTCTGTACCCAAAAAGAAGTAGTCTACATTTTATCATTTCAGGAGGTAGCATATAAGCAAGAACCAATGGTGTTATAGAGAGAAATTCAAACAGAACTGAGAATATTAGCCACAAACGATGCTCCATGAATTGATGAAATTCCAATTGGATTTTTTTCAACAAAGTGATGAAGCACTGGAAACACCTATCTATGCCAAGCAATTTAGAGGACAACTACCTTGCTAATTTACTGGAGGCGATCCATATTTGAACCCATTCTAAAGAAAGATGACCCAAAAGAATGCTCAAATTAGAATAATAATATTAATATTATATCCAAATAAGATTTTGCTGTAGATTATCCAACAATGGTTGCATAGTACATTGACAGGGAGCAGACAGAAGTTCAGGCCAGATTCAGAAGAAAACATGAACAAGGGATATCATTGCTGATGCCCAATGGATCTTGGCCAATAGCTGAGGATACCAGAAAGATGCTAACTTGTAGTCTATTGACTATACGAAGGCAATTAAGTGTGGACATCATAAGAAATTATGGATACCCTTGAGAAGAAAGGGAATTCCAGAACATTTTGCTGGGTTAATGTGAAATCCCTATGTGGATCAAAGGGAATTATGTGAAAAGAACAAGGAAATACTGCATGGTTTGAAATCAAGAAAGCTGTGCATCGAGGTTGTATCTTCTCAACATTCTTATTTAAACTGTATGCTGAGGAAATCATTGAAGAAGCTGGTCTATATGAGGGAGAATATGGCATCAGGATTGGCAGAAGAATTCTTAGCAATCTGTGATTATGTAGATGACACAACTTGGCTAGGTGAAATTTTCTATAATTGTACCTGTGCCAGGCTTTTTTAAAAAATTAGTTTCATTTTTGACATTTTAACAGGATACAGTTCACATATAATACATATCACTAGTTTAACCACATTCATAAGGGTTGTGCAACCATTAAAACGACCAACTCCAGGATCTTTCTTCTTTCTCACACTCATTGTTAGTTCTCCATTTCCCACCCACTTTCTTTGTCATGTCTCCTTAAAGCTAAAGATTTACATATCCTGGATTTCATACACAGAAAAATACCCCAAATCAAAACAAAACATGAACAAATGGCCTATGTGCAATAGCTATTTTTAATTGAGATTTTTCTCTGTTTCATTCTGTTATCAAGTAGAAGAGACTGAAAATTGGAACCATTATACATTGTATTATATAGGAAGTCAAATGACAAGGTAACACATTTTGACCTGACAGTAACTGCAGTGCTCTGCTCCACAATGTATTCTGTTGATAAAAAAGCAACCAGGTTTATGCACATTTCATTATAATGCTTTGTCTTCTTGAGCTACCATTTGAAAATTTCTGTTTAGTTTTTTTGCTTCACCAACCACCCATTTGCTCTGGCTACCTTAATGTTCATGTACAATTTTTTGAGTCTCTTCTGACATCCACTTTGATATCTTCTTTCTTTCTTGTCTTTGTAATGACTGTTTGTTTCTTCCTGTGCCATGTTCAGGATTGACGACTCTTCTTCTCTTCACTCTCATTAGTGTTCACTGTGTCAAATCTGTTCCAGATATGTTCTTGACATTGTGGCAGTCATGTGCTTATGTTAATTTTATGATTGAAATGTAGGGGTGGAGTCTAGCCTGTTAATCTGGAGATAGCCATTGAGTAGCGGATGAGGCCTCTATGTGGGCCTGGCTTTCACCTGAGACTCCAGGGAAGTCTCGCAATATTTCCCTCATGAACATGAGAAGCTATCTTCCCCAGTTGTTGGGAGTTAGTTTCAGAGATGATTAATCACAGGCAACACAGAATGGCGGCATCTGGGAAACTGGAGTAGCTGGTGGAGAGACCACACGGCTTTGCCCTGGTGGAGCCAGACCTCTGTGGCTGAAGCAACCACATGGAGGCCTCTGCAAGCGATGAGTTGCTTCTGCCACCATGGGATGCTGTTGATGGACACTGAGCCCTGGAAGCGAGGAGCCATGGGGAGACCCTTGTCGGTGCTGGGACTCTGTACCCACTGACCTGTGACTTCGTGAGTCAGAGGGAGCCTTTATGGACCGATTTCAGGCATATGGGTTAATATCTGACATGTGACTTTGAGCTGTCCTGGACTGGGATGTTTTTCTTAATGTCCTGTTCCTCTTGAATATAAACCCATTCCTTGTATCCATATGTGTGTCTCTGAAATTTGTTCCTGTAGTTTACCCGGAGTAACACAGACATCTTCTCAAAATTCAGGTGAAGTACTCTCAAGGTCATATTTAGGCTTTTGTAGACTACTTTTAATTTCTTCATCTTCAACCTGAGCTTACAAATTACTTATTTTTTAAATCATTTTAATGGGGGCTCATACAACTCCCTTCACAATCCATACATACATCCCTCCATTGTATGCAAAACACATTTGTTCACTTGTTGCCATCATCATTCTCAAAACATTTTCTTTCCACTTAAGCCCTTGGAAACAGCTCCTCATATTTTCCCTCTCCCCCAACCCGGTCCTCCTCCCCCACAGGCCCCCAATAATTATAAATAATTATTCTATCCTATACTATCTGATTATTATATCCTATACTGTCTGATGTCTCCCTTCACCCACTTTCCATACCCCAGGGAGGACGCTATATGGAGATCCTTATATTTAGTTCCCCCTTTCTACTCCACCTTTACTATTGTGATTTTGTCTTATGTCATATGTTATATGTCATATGTCATATGCCATATGTTATCCATACCCCAGGGAGGACGCTATATGGAGATCCTTGTATTTAGTTCCCCCTTTCTACTCCACCTTTACTATTGTGATTTTGTCTTATGTCATATGTTATATGTCATATGTCATATGCCATATGTTATCCATACCCCAGGGAGGACGCTATATGGAGATCCTTGTATTTAGTTCCCCCTTTCTACTCCACCTTTACTGTTGTGATTTTGTCATAGGTTTTGAGGTCAAGTAGTTAGAGGTCTATTATTTTTTTCTTTTTAAGGAGTTCCTTTCTTATCCTAGGTTTATTCCTTCTTCATCTGAAGTTAGTAATTAGACTTTTGATTTCTTTAAAGAATGATGTTGGTATTTGTGTTGCATAAATATAATGTTGTGGTCATGTTGTATGACAATTTCAAAATTCTTATCTTCTTTATTCATTGCATAGTTTTCATATACCTATGAAGTGATTGAAAATAGCATGGCTTGTGTCAAGTACACTTTAGTCCTCAAAATGATAACTTTGCTCTTTAACTAAAATGTGAAAAAAGTCTGTGCAGCAGATTTGACCAATGCAATATGTTCTTGATTTTTTGATTGCCAATTTCATGGCCAATGATTGTGGATTCATGCAAAATGAAACCCTTGATAACAATGTTTGTCACCTTTGTAAAAAAAATAAATTCAAGATTGAATAAAGTCCTATATGGAAATTCCAGAACTTTAATATCATCAATAAGAAAATAGGGAGAAAAAGAACAGACGCATTATGTAACATAAGAAGCCATATAGTAAAAGACAAAATAGATAGCCAAGACCTACTAAAAATAAGACATTCAAGTGCATCAAAAGATTCTTCAAATGATTACAAAGAGTGGTGATATTTATGCTAATGTACGATTTAGTGGAAGATCTTTTACTGCTAATGTTAAAAGCTAAATATGTGAATGTGGTTTCTAGGATAGTTATATTCTGCTGCTTTGGTGGCTGGTTCCTGCCATTTTTTCTGGGTAAACTGCTTGGCTGCCATGCCCATGTGTGACTGGTTATATTTGGTGAATAAGAAATGCATGACTTGTAGTGGAATTAAAGTCATTCTTATTTCTTAAAATCCATATCCAAAGCATTTACAAAAGTGTGTTCATAAAATGTTTTCTATTCTCTAAAATTATAAATGGCAATAGTACGATATGAATAAAGAATATATATGAAAATAATATAGTTTAATTTTGGTAAAAAACACAAGCTTAGTTTCAAAACATGCAAAGAAATTAGGAATAACTTTTTTAAAGTTAATTTTCAAAAGGCTTAAGGATACATTTTTATTTGAGATTTCAATTCTGTTTTCTTTGAATCATTTTGTGAAATATTGTAATCTCTGGCCTGCCGGTGTTTTGCATACAATTTAATATGAGTTAATGAATTTAGAATTTAATTAAACCAACTCTTCTTTACAAAATAGAATTCATTTGTTTAAATGGTAGTATTCTATAATTGTTAAGATATGGATACTATAAAATAGTCAAAAACTATAGAAGCAAATCAGCACATTCAAATTTTTTTTTAAAGATACATTTAAAATATATATGGGCCAAATTTTTTAATGCTCTCCATTTTATAGAAAAGGCTTTGCATATTATTATTACCTATTTAGCAAAGTCCAACTCTTTCTCAGGTTCTTCTTTTCTTCACATAAGTTTTCAGTTTAGCTTGTGTTATTGCTATAAATGAAAGTAATAATGCTCCATGTTCTCAATAAACATTGGCCTTTTAATAATTCAAAATGCTTACACCTTTAATTACATTTAATTAGAGATTATGCTTCTATGCAAACAAAATGTGCTTCTAAATAAATTAGATGAAAGGTTTTCATAAAATATTTTCTAGCAGAGAGTAAGTTATTGAGATTTCGTATTTATAGATGAAAAATGACTACCATTTTTCTGGAAAATGTGAGCTTAGTGTAGATCATTCTCATGGTTGTAGTGTGTTTTATGCTTCCATACCACTGTTTTGGAAGCATTTTTCTTACCAATTGAGACAAAAGCATTTTAGGGTTTGTTTTAGTATTTGGCAATATATATGATCAAGATATGCAATTGTTAATATGAAAAGTTCATGGGCTGAGCCCTGGTGGCACAGTGGTTGAACGTGGGACTGCGGCCCACTGACTTGGCAATTCAAATCCAGCAGCAGCTTTCCAGGAGAAAGGCTGGGCCTCCCACTTCCACCAGAGAGCAGTGATGCCCCCCCGCCCCCCCCAAAAAAAACAACAGCAACAACAACAAAAAGATCATATCAGATTGTTGCATAATTTGTACAATCTGTAAACTCATCAATTCATATCTTTAATCTGAATAAGTCTTCATTTAGCATTTGCAATTGTTTGGATTTTTTAGCATGTTAGCTTTGGAGAAATTCAGAAGAATGTCTTTCCTCTATTTTGGGAACAGCTCCAACATAAGAACTTCTCATGAGCCTGCTCATTGCTTTTTTATGAGTTCTGCTATTGATAACTCCTTTGAAGACTTTAGTATTTGCTGTATGAGCTCAATGTGCACTACAAAATTGCTGTTGAGTCATCAGTGTGACAAAGAGGAAGAAAAAGGAATGTCCAGTTTACCATTGCTAGAATCACTGGCATACCCAGAAGACTAGTTTTGTCATGGTTACCTTCCCCCTCACCTCACCTCAAGACTGCCTTTATTTAAAAAGGTCAAAGTCAAACTATTTTCCACTCAGTCAATTGTGACTTATAGTTTACCATATAGGATAAGAAAAAATAGCCCCTTGAAGGTTTCTGAGCCTGTAACTTTTCACAAGAGTAGACAGCCCCATCTCTCCTGCAGAGAGACTGTGGTTTTGAATAGCTGATTTACAGTTAGAAGCCCAATTTCTAACCTCTATGTCAATACCTGTACTTAGGATTTCATTATTGCCTCTGCTCCTAACAGCCTCTTCCATATATACTCCATCAATGTCACAATAAAATTATAACTTGTATTGCATGATTGAAGGAAGAGATTCTAGAACACCTTAAGAAAGATGCACAAATGCCTTACTGGTGTGGAGGGCTGGTGTGTGAGTAAATCTCTGGGCAGGTTTTCAGAACAATTTAGAACATGGTGTCTTCATCTATAAATTGGAACACTAGAAACTATATACCAAAGTTCCTAGTACCTATCAAATCTGATAGTTTTTGGTGGTATAATTCTTTCTTTTTATGTAGGTTCTGAGAGACTGTCTTCCAGTAAATATAGCTCATGATCAAACAATACCCATCTGTCCTTGGAAACTGTGTGGTGTCTATGATGTTGTTTCAATAGAGTTTCCAGACTGTAATGGGCTAAAGAAAATGTTTTGGTCAAATAATTGAGAAATGAAAATCCTGCTATCACAGCAGTCGAATCCACAACCTGTCCTGGGAATGATGGAGCAAATAGTGTTTTCTTCAATGATAAATTGATCACCCATGAAACGAAGGGAAACAGATGTGATGGCAGTTAATAATAAGGGTATGAAAAGAATTTGCAAAATTTAGAGAAGAGAACAGAAAGTGAAAATAAAACTGGAAGAAGAAAAGAGGGAGAGAGATGAGAACTGTGGGGATACCAGTTTGCTAGTTAAAGCAGGACAGAACGCTTGGACCAACTAAGACACTAAGTAGAAAGGGAGCCCTTCTGTGGTGTTTCTCCTATGTGAATCACTGCTAAAGACACTGGGAGCAAATTGTGATGTCATAAAAGGCAGAACCAAGATAATTCAAGCAAACGGAAGTGTAACTTTACTCAAGTAGAAAAAATCCTGTTCCACAAGATAATCTTTAACATAACACTTCAATTTCACAGTAGTTTAATTATTGTAGAGACATTGCAAAGATAGTACAGAGTGTTGCCAAGTATACTACCTTACGTTTTTCCTATTGTTAGCATCTTACCAACTATGGTCACAAACAAGGAACTAAAATAGGTTCATTAGCATTACCAAACACACCATGAGTTGATTCTGACTCACAGGGACTCTAAATCTTGGCAAGAGTAGAAAGAAAAATAACCTATTAAATAATCTAAAATTAAATATTTAAATAACCTTTTGTTGAATTTGGCCGCTTGTTTTACCTTATGTTCTTTTAACATTTGAAGATTCTATCAAGGTTGGATATTACATTTAGTTATCAATATCCTTAGTCTTCTTTGGACTCTGACAGTTTTCCAGAATGTTGAAGACTTCTTCTATTTGGAAATATTCTATCTGGGAGACTTACTTCTTTTTCCCATGTATCTAATTCATTCTTTATGTCTGTAGTGTTTCTTAGTTTTTTAAATTAATGTATACAAAATATTTAATTTTGTGCATTGGTTCATAGTACAATACTACTTTTATCATTTTCTCAACTTAATATAGTTTCTTCAATTGGTTCTCTTTGTGATCATCTGTATCTTTTTTTGAA
This sequence comes from Nesogale talazaci, assembly GCA_004026705.1. Taxonomy (NCBI): domain Eukaryota; kingdom Metazoa; phylum Chordata; class Mammalia; order Afrosoricida; family Tenrecidae; genus Nesogale; species Nesogale talazaci. The sequence goes on from PVJH01000652.1 coordinate 179,874, forward strand.
ATATTTACATACATTTTTATCTTATCTACCCATTTTTCTCTATCATATAATTCCCTATCTATTCATCCATCGGTCCATCCATCCATCCATCCATCTATTCACTTAGCTAACATTTTCTTTCTGATATTATATATCATTCCAGGATAAAGTTTATAAATTTCTTTTATTAGCTTCAGACTCATTTATTACCCTTTTTTTTTTGACTGGAGAATGATATTATAATTGAAAATGTAGGTACTGGCTCTACTCATTCATCTATTAGGTTATTGCTTCTAGATCCTCTTGGCAGACAACAAACAAATGGCTGCATGAATATTGACCCATTCATTTTCAAATATATTATTTATTTGTATAACTATTAATATGTATATGATAATTTCTACTAATATAACTGATTCTCATCCTTTACGAAAGATCAGTCCAAACTCCTCCCCTTGCTTGTCTATAAATTCCTATTCAAATTGTGTTAAATTTGGTTCCCATTATCAATAATCCATTTATTTTCTTGTTCCATCTAGGTATGCACATACAGTGCTTCCAGTTTTGTTTGCTTAAGAATGACCTAAGAATGACCACTTTACCAATGATAATAGTACAGAGCTAAAGTGCAATTTCATTTATATTTAATCTTACACTTTCCAGTACCTTTCTTTTTGTGTGTATGTGGTGGGGGGGGGGCATCATTGCTCTCCGGCGGTGGGAGTAGGAGGCCCAGCCCCACTGCTGGAATTGAACCTCCGTCCCAGTGGGCCGCAGTCCCACGCACAACCACTACGCCACCGTGGCTCAGCCCTCCAGTACCTTCCTAAGTGGCTTAAGCCAGCCTCTCTTTTCTCTAACTCCTTTCAATAGAGTCATGCCATACTCTTGTAATATGGCTAGTACTTATTGTTACAGTTGAATTTTTTGCTAGAATTTCCAAACCTTCTACTTACTAAAACTTAGTCAGCACTGATTTTCTTTCCATTCTATTTGTTTTGGCTTTTCTATAATGTAGTAGGAATTCCATATTATTATTATTATGTAAAGCTTTTGTGATAAGACTATTCCACTCACAAATATGCATTTAAAATTTATACATACTTATTTATGGATTAATATCTCATTCCTTTTTATTTGTGAGTAATTTTCCATTGTGTGGTGTCATCCCTCGATTTGTTTGTTCATTAACTTCCTGAAGGTCATGGTTCTCATGAAATAAGTATCTATTAACATTCATGCACAGGTTTGAGTGGATATACATTTTCAAAATAGTATGTAAAATCTAGGAGTGCTAATGTTGGGCTAGATGATGCTGTTGGTAGAATATTTTTTTTCAGACAGAAATGTTGCTTTAGACTAAAGTTTCTCATAATGTTTTCTGTCTTAAACATACAATCTTCTTTAAGCTCCAATGCCTTTTCTAGGAAGATTGAAGAGGCAGTCCATTTCATTTCTGAAAAATTTACCACTGAAACCTCGTGAATAGCAGCAGAAAATTGTCTGGTACAGTGTCAGAAGATGAGTATCAAGGGTCAGAAGACGCTTGAATTACACTCAGCCAGACATGCCTCCACAATGATGAGTTGGCCTTAATGATGTGGATGGAGTAAAGCTTTCAAGAGTTTCATTTACTGATATGGCACCACTCAAAATAAGGAGAAGAGAAACTGCTGAAAAATCCATTTATAATCAACATCAAGAATGTTCAAAGTATGAACATAGGAAATAGAAAGTCATTCAAATGAGTTGAAATGCATAATGATCATCACAAAGCAAGAGTGAGCTAAAAAGTACTGGTGTTTGTCATTTTGCATTAAGCAATTATATGGTCTGCTATTCTGAGAATTTAAGAGGAATAGCATAGAAGTCATAATCAAAAGGGACATTTCAAGATCTGTCCTGAAGGACAACGCCATTCATGATTTTATATTATTCAAATTCCTCCAAAGAGGATCAGTTATTATGCCTATTATTCAAATGTATGTATCAAATAATAATGCCAAAGATGAAGAAATTGAAGGCCTTTTTTAATCAATTTTCGAAGCCAGAAGTCCATTAAAAGGAAAGCAAGATATTGTTGTTGATGGGAATGGGAAGGTTGGCAACAGAGAATAGAACAGACACTTGGAAAATATACCCAGGTGATAGAAATTATGTCAGCATACTCATAATAGAGTTCCGCAAAACCAAAGACATGTTCATTGCAAATATATTGTCCAACAACCTAAACCTCACCTACATGTGTGACACTCACCAGATAGATTGCGAAGAAATCAAATAAACTACATGTATAAATCTATGATAAAGAGGCACATTATTTTCCAACAGATTAAGGTCAGGGAAGATGGCAGCATATAACTTAGCCTTCTCATATGCAAGATTGTGTTGAAGCTGAAGAAATCCTAAAAAATATTTGAGAAATCAAATATAAATATGAGTAGATTTCCACTGAAATTAGCAAACATCTCAAGATTAGATAGAAAAGGATTTAACACTAACTAAGATCAGAAGAACAATGGGCTGCTAGCAAATACATCATATTTAAAGAAAGATAAAATAGGTTAAAAGCCAGGAAAGAAAAGACCAAAATGGATATCAAAAGATAATGAAAGTTGTTCTTCATTGTAGAACCGCTAAAGTAAGATGAGGGAATGATGAAGTAAAAGAGCTCAACAGAACATTCCAAAGGAAGACTTGGTGAGACAAAGTTAAGTATTATAAAGAAGAGTGCATGGATCTGGGTTAGGAAACCAAAAGGAAAAAGCACAACCAGAATTTCTCACGTTGAAATAACTGAAGACCAAATTCTAGCTTTGATTTGCAGTCCTGAGAAATTCTGTAGGAAGAATACTAAGGAATGCAGATATCTACAGAAGAAAAGTAATACCTGGTAACAACCCTAACGAACTGGTAGATAGTCAACCATTTTAGGAGGGAGGATATGATTAAGAATCACCTGTACTCAGGAAGAATTCCAAGCCACACTAAAGTCATTGTAAAAAACAAGAGTTCCAGAATTGATGCTGATTAAAATGCACCAGCAGACTGATATACCATGTGAGGTGATCACTCTTTTATGCCAAACAATGTGGAAGGCAGTTACCTCTAAGAGATTTAAACTTTTTCTCATTCTAAAGAACATTGATGAACAATATTCAATGCATTATATAACAAAATATCACTAATATCACAGTCAAGATAAATTTTGCAAAAAAAAAAGAGAAATAATTTTGCTGAAGATAATTTTTTAAATAGCCACTATAGTACAAGGACCTACCAGAATTTTAAGTCAGATTCAGGAGAGGACCTGAAATGCTTGCTTTTACTGCTGTTATCCAATGGGTTTTGGATCAAAGCAGAGAATTCATGAAAGGCGTCTTCCTGTGTTTCATTGAATATGCAAAATCATTCAACTTTGTGGATTATAATAAATTATGGATAGCTTTGCATCATGAGGATTTCACAATACTTAACTATGCTCAGGCAGAACCAGTACATAGATCAGTTGTTCAAAATGAACAAAGACATAGTATTTGGCTTTATACCAGGAAGAGTAGATAACTGTGGTATGCTTTCAACCACACATAGTTCATCCAAATGTTGAGTAAAGAATCAGAGAATCTGATAAAGAACAGTACAGCAACAGGAATGAAACAAGTATCATTAATAACCTACAACATGCCAAAATCCAATCAGCTTGCTGAAAGCAAAGAGTACTTGAAGCCCTTACTGATGATCAAAGAACACATCCTTGAATATGGATTTCAATTCTACATAAAACTAAATAAAAATCCCCACAGCTGTACCAATATACAAAATCAGAATACATAATGAAACGTTTGAAATTGTCAATGATATTTTATTTAGATCCATGTTCTATGTCCATGGAAACTTCCCAAAAGCCAAACCTCCTGCTTTTGAGTTGACTCTGACCATTCATGAAAGAAAGCAGCAGTCAGAAAAATCCAAGGAACTGTCATCTTCAGAAAATCTGTGGCAACCAGCTCTATAAAGTGATGATAAAGCACAGATCTCAAGTTGAAGATGAAGATGAAGATGAAGGTGAGCCCAATCAACTAATATGCATGTGAAAGTAGACTATAAAAATGGGCAGCTGAAGAATTACTATGTTTGAATTATGATGTTGGCAAAGAATATTAAATATGCGTGAACTTCCAGAAGACCTGGAAAGTATATGCTGAAAGAAGTAGCTTAGAAGAAGTACAGTCAGAATGCTCCTTAAAAGAGAGAATTGCAAGATTTCATCTCACATACTTTCGACATGTCATCAGGAGGGACGAATCCCTAGAGCAGGGCCTCATGCTAGGTAAAGCAGAATGCCAAGAAAAAGGGGAATCCCCTCGAAGAACTGGTTAATACAGAAATGAGCTCAAACAAAGCACCCACTGTTAAGATAACACAGAACTGGGCACTGTTGTAAATCAGGACTCTATGAGTTAGAATCACTTGATTTCATATAGTAACAACCCTAACCAGGGATTTTGTCAGCTGCTATATCTCCACTAGCTTGCTTGCACAGTGCCAATTAGATATGAAGGGTTCATCTGTGTTTTTGTTGTATCAATTATATTTTAACGTGTAGTCTTTTTATTCTAATTGCTGGATTGAATTATTAATTATAGCAGCTCCCATGTGACAGTTTCTTTTTTAAATATCAGGTAGCTGTATGGACTTCTCCCATTCTCCTCTGATTATTATAGTATTACATCAGGTTGTTATACTTATTTTATATAAATAAAGACTGAGTGTGTTACATTTCTAAGGCCCCAGGTCAGTGGCCAGCATAACCTTAACATTATTTTGTCTATATCTGAGAAGCAAGAAGACATCCTCCTATCTCTCTCACTAAGCCAAACCCACCGCCACTGAGTTTACTCCAGCTCAGTGGAGACCTTATAGGACAGGGTGGAACTATCCCAGTGGGTTTCTTTATGGGAATAGAAAGCTTCATCTTTTCCCCTCAGAGTGTGTGGTTAGTAGTCCAACTTATTACCCTCTATGCTACCAGCACTCCTGCCTAATCTCTCTAAGGTATCAATTTGTTTGGTCACCAGCTGGCATAAGAAGCTTGCCATCATTTAGTTTGTTTGGAGAATCATTTTCTAGGATTATTACATTGGATGCCTTACCAGACTTATAGCTGAGAATTCATGAAAGTTGTTTGAACTTCTGTTTCCCGCAGATTCTCTTACAAATGATTATGCTGGTCCACAAAAGACAATGGAGCCTTAATGCATCTGTAATAGTGTCAGGTTGTGAGGTTGTATAGAAATAGAACTCTTCTAATTCTGGTAATAAAATAAAATGCAAAAAGAGTAAAAGAGAATGTGGACTTACCATGTATTTTGAATACTGATTTGAAAAAAGGACAGTTTTACCCAGAGGAAAATCTATAACTTGGAAAACCATTCTGTGAGTACTTTAAAGGAGGTTTCCAGACATTTTAAAAACATTTGAGAAGTCAATGGAAACATGTTCTCATAAAAATTTTAACCCTAATTTCCCCATGATTAAAACAGTTTCAGGTTGTACATATTAGGTTGAAGGGGAAAAGATGAAAGAGATTGGAATTGGAGATGATTAATGAAAATTGATTTTTCAAGTGATTTATAGGTTGAGAGAGACACAAAGTAAATGAACCTAAAAGAACTTGCTTGTGTTGTCACCTGTGAGACACTTTCTTTGGGAGGGGGAAAAAAAGAAATATTGTTGTCAATTCCTCTTGAGGGGATTAGAGGTAGTCACACTGACACAGAATTTTTTTCTATGAGAAACCCCAAGAACTGAAACTTTTAGTCCATTATCACAGTGCGTCTTGGTTATAATTCCAAACTAATTATCAAGAAAGGTAGCATTGACTTTGAAATAAAAATTAAACCAGCATTTTAGCTATAGCAATTTATCCTCCATTTGGTATAACTTTCAAACATGATAGTGAAAAGTAGTGGTTTCCTACATGTTACAGATAGCCAAGTGGTTGAATCAGAAGTTGAAGAAGGATGCTACTTTGACAGCATCGTTGCAAATAGTCTTAAGGGAAATGAAGCAAAGGCAAGTATTGATGGAATGCTAGGTTTTAATGTGTCTTCGCCTAGAAATAGAAAACAAAAAAATAAGTGATGGTGGGGTATGGAACATCGCCAAATCATAGCTCAAAAACTCAGAAACCAAATATCTACAGAACACACAAATGGGCATTAAGAAGTCTTGTAGACAGACAAGCAAGTTACCCCTTTCAAGAAGAGGTTTAGGCCTGGTTTCTCTCATCATTAAATCTGCATACATCAATAGGCCATTTGGAGTGAATTGCTCTTAAATCACTGTGAACTAGCAGCAGCAGAGATATAGCAAAATCATTGAAAGAGATTGCCTTGGTACCCCCAAATGCCATTAATTCAGTTTTATTAATGAGGATTTAAATCTACCTGCAAATTAATTTTAACCACTAGTGTTTGAGATGTTTATCTCTAATAGAATTACTTATGGCCTTTTTCAATGATGATTAAAGAAATCCAGATTTTCTTATTTCTGAAGGATTTTGTTCTATTTGACTCATGAAATTAAAATCTATTTTAATAGCTTTTCATTCCAGCTTGAAATAACTTCTTAAGTGTGTACATTTATAGTATCTCTGTCTTTAGTTGATTCTTCTCTAGCATTTCTTGAACAGTGATATCTTTGTGCATATTTATCTATCAGTAAACAGAGTCTTAAAACTCCATTACTACTATTCATATTGCATGGATTACTCAGAGATAGCAAATGAGAATTTAAGAATGAAAATTCTTTACTAAGCTTCTTGGCTATTTGCGTGATCTATTTTTGAGTAGGAAGGGAGAAGAGATATGCTGAAATAACTATAATCTCATCTTCACTAAAATATCTTTTCTGATTATTGCAGCTTATTTGGTTAGTCTGTTCACTATGTGTTTTTTCTTTTTTTTTTGTTATTAGGTGCCATTGAATATATATGTATACGTATTTATCACATGATTAATAATACAGTATACCTATACATTTTAATCCTATTCACAATTTTTAAAAAATCATAGCTGATACCTATTACCATTTGGATTAGCCTCAAAATATTATGCTATGTGAAAAAAGTCAGACACAAGGGATATTTTGCATGTCTGCATATTGCATGATTCCACTTATATGGAACATCTGGAAAAGAAGAATCAATAAATGTAAAAAGCAGATATATCACTGTTTATATAAGCCTAGGGTTGGAAAATGAATTGACAGACACTAAAGAGGGATGAGGAAATGCTCTGGGTTGATGAGAATTAAGGCCTGATTGTGGTGGTTACAGAACTTCATACATTTAATAAAATTAGTGAACATTACAGTCACAAAGGATAGCTTTATGCTATGTGAATTATACCTAATAAAGCTTATAAAAATTAAAGAAGAAAGGAAAGAGACCCCTTCCCTTATCCCACTGTGCACATTTTAACATGACAACTCTCTGCCTAAAAGATTAAGGAGCTTCCTTTGGTCTTTGGGAGTGGGCTGCTGTGAGTTCACATGTCTTCACCAGGAATTTTTTAAAAAATTATTTTATCAGGGGCTCATACTACTTTTATCACAATCCATACATATATCCATTGTATGCAAAGCACATTTGTACATTAGTTGCCATCATCATTCTCAAAACATTTTTTCTACTTAAGCCCTTGGTACTGACTCCTCACTTTTTTCTAGCAGTCTTACAATTTACTTTGCAAATGAAGGTCATGTTTACATAAGATGGGACTCTTATTATTACTGTACTTACCACATTGTATGATGGAGTAGACTCTCAAATTTTGATCAGTTTATAAAACTTAGAAACAAATGAGAAAGAGGAAACAAAGATTTTTGTATACATTGTTACTTTCAGCACACTCAATACCATTAAGACTTGATAAACAATGCTCCAAGGAGCCTGGTGGCAGAATGGGTTGCTCATTGCCCCGTTAGCCACAGGTTTAACAGTTCAAAACCATCAGCTGCTCTGTAGAAGAAATTTGAGGTTTTCCCATGCCCTTGAAGAAGCACAGTCTTGGGGAAAAAAATCCAGAGGTAATCCTACAATATCCTATAAGGTAGCTGGAAGTCAGAATTGACTCAAAGGCAGTGACTTTTGGCTTTGACTTTATACTAATCATATTATGTTGGCAGCAAATATCACTCTACTGTAACCTCTGTAGTGCCTGGTTAGTGAGCAAATGCTATTTGGTCAAAATTTGAAATACCTTAAATTGGAAAGATTTGGATCATTTTCTTGGCTGAGAAAAAAGACACTTTATTTTAGACAATTTGAGAGATAACCCAAGGATTCAAAGTGTAGGTGATCTTCTCATGAGGGCAAGTATTAAGCTGTGTGGTGCCATAATTCTAATTTTTCTTAGAATAGAACTATGTGTATGTGTGGGCTCAAAATCCATCCATATATCTATATGTTTCTAGTTCACTTTAGAGAAAATATTACATCATTATTATGTTATTGGAGAACATCGTAAGTCATTTACATGGATATGTAGTTGTATTTATATTATTATTAAGTTAACCAATGATAGGAAATTAATAATACTATTGAGAGAAGGAAAGTATACATGCATGGGACATTTTTTTCAATTCTCATGCATTGTTAGAAGAGAGAGATTTAGGGTAGGATTATACAATAAGTTGAGCAAGGCTTTATTCTCTCAACTTATTCTGCATGAGCACATATTCTCTCACTTTTGTGCCTCTTTTAATTTTGCTAAAAACTACATTTCTGAAGATCTGGGTACAGTTCATCTCAAATCTCCAACCTCTTTCCCATGAGACTTTACTCAGCAACGTGGCTCTATGGTGGACTGAGGCTAATAAGAATCTATAGGGACCAGAAGAATGACCAATCCCACCTATCAGAATGTGTACACATCAAACCTTTCTTCCCAAGGGATGATTCTTCACTTTTTTGAGCCACTGAGTATCACTCTATATGTCCTCTGTTCTCTCTCTTCATGGATCTCTACCATGATAATTCACAGCAGGTAGGGAAGATGCCACTTCTGTAAGCATTACTTTGATCTTTAGGGATGCATTAGGGAAGCACCCAGAGGAGGTTGAACAAGCCTAAGGCTTGTGTCTGCCTTATTTGCAGGCCACACTAGGGGGGGATCACTATCTTGTAGGCTCAAGATCACCAGAGAGGGGACACATCCATCCATGCCTCTTCTCATCCATGTTTTTCTGAATCTTTCTGTGGTCACATTTTTCTAAGCATTGGAAGGGTGTCCAGACTGCATTTCCCCCTGCTTGATGAGTGGATGAATGAACTTGAATTGCTGTAGGATTCAGTGATGTCATCTCATGAGGTCTTTTGCTTTTGAGCAATAATTGTGGACATCTGGGACTTAATGTTGAGATGTATTCATGATTATTAGCTGTCTGAAGTACAGAGGATGTGCTTTTTGTAATGTAGCAGAAGGATTCACTACCAGGCCCTCAGAAATTCTGTGGTCCCAAGCAGTAGACATGGATAGTCCCTGGTAGACCTTACAACATTTTTAGTCAGTGTTAATGTGTAGTTTTGTATTGGTTTGGGTGAGCACATAGGGCATGGTTAGTGACACTGGAACCAAGGTGCATGAGTATAGGCCATAAGCCTGATTGGCCTGGTTGTCTGGGGCCATTGTTTAAAGCTCAAAACTCTAAAACAGGGCCTGCTAATCCTCAGGGTTTGGTGTATAGGAGCATCTGGGTGAACTGCTTCTTGTTGTGGGCATATCCAAGTGATGGTAACTCAAACTCAAAGGTTTTGGCAGGAGAAATGCTGTAGCCTCTGGCTATGCACTGGGAAGAAGAAAAGTCTCCTTATTAAAATGGAGATGGGCCTCTTTGACCAAGAATTGTCCAGGGCCTTCAGAGACTGTGCTTTGTGAGAGAATTCACAAGATATGGGATGCTGGGCAAGCTGTCATCTTAGGGAAACATCTGGTGAGTCGCACTTTAGCTGGAGTTGCTTCTATAGTAGTTGCCAATGCAAGACTTCTCACTGGACTCAAGCCCAATATACCAAATTGATCCAGAGTCCGTAATGGTCAGGTGTAAGATTGAGCTTACAAGAGGTAGTAAAGAATTTGGTGAGGTAGATAATTTGACAGTTGGGAGAGGAAGGCAATTTCATTAAAGAGAATAAGAATATTCAGTGAGTGCTGCGATATGCTCTTGTTTGTAGAGATGCCTAAAAATCCAGTAGAAGTGGCAACCAGGAACTAACTAGTTAGAAAACAGAAGTCACAGAGTAGATGGTTGTGTTTCTGTGTAGGAGCAACCCCTGAGTATTCATCCTGTCCCCAGTTTGTGCATAGTGATCATTTTGGACTTTAAGCCCTTAAGAGAGCAAAGCCAGAACCAAAGGGTTTAGGGTTTTCTGGCAGTGACAGCTTTGTTGTTGATAAATGAAATGGCCTTCTAAAACCAAGAAAACTTATGTAGCCAGTGCAGTCATAACTAAATCCTGCGTCTTACAGGAAATTGTACGACTTATCACAACAGCCACTCAGGATAGAATTAATGAGGGAAAGAACTCTTGCTCTCTTTGTAATCTGATCAGACCACATATTCACTAACTCACTGACTCACTCATGGCCATCAGGTCGATTCCAAATCATAGTTCTCCTATTAAATGTTACACAAGTTTCCCACACATCCGTTGGGGGGACATCTAGAATTTTGAAATGATAACTACTTCTTACATGAACTGCAAGGGTCCTGTGTACAACCGGACTGGAGAATGACAGGTGGACAGAGAAGGAAGTGATCATATGGATGGCCATAAGATGCATTAGTGTAACTAACCCTGTGTTTAGGCAGCTTCTGGAATTTATCCCAGTAATCTGAGATTGTGAACACACTGATTTATAGGATTTTGATCCAGGTAAAATATTTCTATTTTGATAAGTGCCTCACTATGGCAGTAAGAGATAGTAGTGGTATTTGTCTGGAGTGTTTGGAAATCAGTGAATGACTATTCAGTGCTTCCAATATGAACGTATCTCTAGGCAAGACACATCTGCTGAAGCACACAAGGGCCACCACACATTTCTCTTCAGGGGAAGTCAGTCCTTCCTATTTAACAATAAAAGAAATCCTGAGCAAGCTCAACATTTAAACATGTTAACAGGAAGCATGCTTAAAATAAGGATCAAGCTTTTTAGTGATTTTCAGGTTTTCGTAAAGACATAGGGTAGCATTATACTTATAATATACTCATTACTGTTCAACTTTTTTAGGGTTTTCTTTCCTAATATAAGATCTGTAGCTTACTTATTGTTACTATTATGTATGAAACCAACAAAGTTGTACCTTTTAACAGTTCTGTTGATGTATTGTTCACATATGATTTCCCGGCAATGCACCTCATGCACAGCCATCGCCATCTGTCAGGAAAGGACTGTGTGTTTCTGTAATCCTGAAAAGGTTTCAATGGAGCTTCAATGTTAAAGCAAACTAGGAAAAATATCTAGTGATATATTGCAGAAAATCAATAAATGGAACTCTTTGGATCACAGCCACCTCATCTATATGCTGCCATTAAATAGCTCTGGGCAGCACTTTTTGTTACATTAGGGATGGAGTTACCATGAAGAGGTGGCAGATATGAAGGGAGCTAACAAAATCAGTTTTAGAAAAAACTTTAAAAGTTTACTTGTAAGTAATGTAAAAATGAAAAGTAAAACAGGAGGAATGAAAGAGGGAGTGAGAAGAGAGCTAGTTGGAGGCAGCTGTGTCTCTTTCAAGCAGGACATGAGGAGGTCTGGAGCATCTGAGATCCTGAGGTCTTCCCTGAGAATGGAAAGAGAAGTGCTATGACTTTTATCCTAACTGCATCACTGCGGAAGTACTGGGAATTAATGTGACTCAGTAAAAAAAACAAGAGCAGGATGATCCAAGCAAAGTGAAGAGGAACTGTATTAGAAGAGAAAAAAATATTCTGTGCTACTAGATAATTTTCTTCATTTATAAAAAGAAAATTTCCACTTTACATTAGTTTTATGGTTATTGACAAGTTGCAAAGATGGTACTGAAAGCTCCCATGTACCCTCACACCAAGCTTCTCCCGATGTTAACATTCTGCATTGCTGGTCTCAAGTGAGGAACCCAAATCAGTGCATCAATATTATCCACATGTCATTCTCTACTAAGTTTTTTTATTTTTCTTGCCCAATGTCCATTCTAACCAATGTAAAATATTATATAGCCATTACTTCCGTTCCGTATATAATGCTTCCATGCTGTCTGAGGGAGGATGCTTTAGAGAAACAAAACTTTATACATGGATACATATCTATATAATCTTTGACTATAGCCATGTCACCTATATCTACATCAGAGAGAGAGAGGAGAAAGAGAGAGACAGACAGACAGATAGACAGACAGGAGTTACTATCATGGAAAGATTCACATGTTGTAGTGGTGATCAGGCTCCAAGCCTGTGATTCAGATGTCAGGCTGAAGGCTTCTTGGCAGGCTTCTGTTAGAGAGATGGGTTAATCCAAAGTTTACAGGTAATATGGCGGAATACTGATTGATCACTCCAAGGATTTGTAAGCAATAAAGAAGAATCAAATCTGTTCTTCAATCTAGAGTAACTAAAAGTAAAAGGAAGATGTGATAAAATAAAACAGCTGAATGGAATGTTTCAATGGGAGCCATGAGGTGACAAAATCAAGTAGTATTATGAAATGTGCAAAGACCTGGGGTCAGAAAACTGAAAAAGAATATTGTGGCAGTCATGTGCTTATGTTAATTTTATGATTGAAATGTAGGGGTAAAAAAAAAGAAATGTACAGGTGGAGTCTGGCCGGTTAATCTGGAGATAGCCATTGAGTAGCCAATGAGTACTCTATGTGGGCCTGGCTTTCTCCTGAGACTTCTGAGAAATATTGCATTATTTCCCTCATGAAGATGAGAAGCTATCTTCCCTGGTGGTTGGGAGTTAGTCTCAGAGATGATGAATCACAGATAAGATAAAATGGAAGCATCCGAGAAGCTGGAGGAGCCGGTGGAGAGACCACACGGCTTTGCCCTGATGGACTCAGACCTCTGAAGCTGGAACGGCCACATGGAGAGCTCTGCCAGCGATGAGTTGCTTCTGCTGTCAATGGACTCTGAGTCCTGGAAGCGAGGAGCCATGTGGAGACGCCTGCCAGCACCGGGATTCTGCACCCACTGACCTGTGACTTTGTGAGTTGGAAGGAGACTTTATAGACTGATTTCGGGCATATGGGTAATATCGAACTTATAACTTTGAAATGGACTGGGCTCAATGTCCTGTTCCTCTTGTATATAAACCGTCTCCCTATATCTATATGCATGTCTATGAAATTTCTTCCTCTAGTCTACCCGGACTAACACAAATATGTTCAGTATTTCTCCAGCTGAAAAACTAAAGGAAAAAGAAATCAGGCCTCAAGTTGAAGCACTAAAGAATCACATGAGCAAAATAATGAGTGATAGAGACAACTTTAAACAGATGGAAGGAATACAAAGGGCCACTGACAAAAGTAACTTGCTGATGTTCAATGTTTCCGGAAGTAGCATATGATCAATAAACAATAATATTGAAGGAAGAAGTTCAAGAGGCAATTGAAGGCATTGATAAGAACAAAAGAAAACCAAACAGGAATTGATGGGATGCAATTTCAAATCTTAAAATAATCATGTATAGCTTTCCAAATACTCTCTCATCTATGTCAAGCAATGTGGAAAACAACTACTAACCAAAACACTGGACAAAATCCATGTCTGTGCCCTTTTCCAAGAAAGATGACTGAACAGAATTTGGAAATTATTGAACAATATCATTCATATTTCACTAAAATAAATATTGGCTAAAGATAATTTAAAAACACTACACAGGAGCAGCCAGAACCTCAAGTCAGAATGTGAAGAGGAAATGGGATGAGAGATATAATTTCTGACAACAGATGGATGTGAACTGAGAGCAAAGAATACCAGAAATGTGTTTGCCTGGGCTTCATAGTCTATGCAGTCGTGTTTCTGTGTAGATCATAGCAACTCATGGATAACATCATAAAGAAAGGCACTCCAGAACACTTAATTGTGCTATGTAGATCATGCAGCTAGACCCAAAGGCAATTTTATAACAGACCAAGGAGATTCTACTTGGTTTGTCACCAGAAAAGTTGTGCACAGGTGTTATATCCTTTCACTATCCTTATTGCTTTTCCTTGCTTGCTGAGAGAAGGGCAATTGAAGCCCTTACTGTTGAAGATCAAAGAATACATCCTTCAATGTGGATTACACATAAGCATAAAAAGAAGAAATTAACTTCATAGCCAAACAAAAAAAGAAATATCATGATAATTGGTGAAGATGTTAAAATTACTTTGAATTTCAATTTTCTTATTTCCATGATTAATGCCCATGGAAACAGCAGTCAGGAAATCAAACAATATGCTACATAGAGAAAAACAGAAAGAAGCAAAATAAAAAGCTCTTTAATCTGTAAATTAAAAAAGCTAAAAACGACATTTTGAAGACATGTGGCCAATCCAAACTATGTCTTTTCAATCATATTATAGACATATAAAAGCTATGCAAAGAGTATGGAAGGCCAGATTAGAATAGATGCATTTGAATTATGGTGTTGGCAAAGAATAATATATATGCACCGATTGTGAGATGAACAAACATATAGTTTGGAAGAAGTACAGAGAGTATACTCCGTTGGAGAGAGAATGGCACTTATTTTTTGACATTTTATTAGAAGGGAGCAATCCTTAAAGCAGGACATCATATTTGGTAAAGGAGAATGCCAGTGAGAAAGAGGAACCCCCTCTCTGAGAGAAATGGACACAGGGACACAGGGACTATATTTATGAGCTCTGACACAGGAACTGTTCTGAGGATGGCACAGGATCAAGGAGTCCTTTGGTCTCCATGAGTTGGAACCAACTTGACAGCAGCTATCAACAACAGCAATCCTGTCTTTTGTCAACTTGTGTATACTAACTGAACCTTGCACTTAGTTAAAAAGGATCTATATGTATTTTTATTTATCAATTTTATTTCAATCCTGAGTTTTATTATTCCAATTGCTGGTTTGGGTTATTAATAATAGCAGTTCTCACTGGGCAGTTATTTAAATACAAGTGATGTTAGTGACTCTACATATGCCCTTCTGATTATTACAGTAAGTTAACTTCCTAAGATCAACCCTTGTGAGTGACTTAAACAAAGAAGTTTAAAGACATGGTAATTTGGCTGGAATATAAATTTGTTTAGGCACCAACAAACTTGTTTGCTTGGACATACTTTTTCTAGGACCATAGAATTGGATTACCTTATCTTGATTACCAAGAATGCAAAGCATATAGAATTGAACACAAACAAGCAAAAACAGCTTCAAACTGCAATTCAGTAGCTTTTAAATCATACATTTATAAAGCAGTTTTCTGAAGCTTTACTCATTTTTCTGTAGAAACAATTACAAATACTGGTTATGTCTCCTCTGAGTCTAGTCCACAAGCACTAATGAGCCTTGATTTATCCAAAACTGTGCATTTGACAAGAAATTTGTAGAAAGTAGAATTTTGGGAATCCTAGTAGCTAAACAAAAGACAAAAATATAAAGTTTGATAAGTACTTTATAATGCATCTTGAACACTTATTTGAAAGAAATGCAGTTATACAAAGAGGAAAATATACAACTTGGAAATAATTTTGTGAGGAATTTAAAAGAAGGGTTTTTTTCCCCCCCAATTTAAAAGTATTTGAAAAGTCTGTAGAATCACATTCTTGAATTAGTTGGTTGCATTTTCTGCCTTTTTCTATATTTTCCTAAAAACCTAACTTCCCCATTATTAAATCAATTTTTGTAGTCCACAGTGGCTGAAAAGGAAAACACAAAAGAGATCAGAATAGGAGATGATGAATTAAAATTGATCCTTTAAAAGTAGGCCTAACTTAAGACAGACACCAAGTGAAAGAATCTTAAAGAGCATTCTTCCACAACTGTGAAAGAAATGTCAGTAGCCATTGAGTAATTAGGGGAGTAAAGATAATGAAAAGAACTATGGTTGCCAATTCCTTTTGAGGACTTTAAAAACAGCATTGGTAGCAAGGAAACCTTCTATACCGAGAAATATCAGGGGCCATGATTATTCTGTTCTATCTCTGGAAATCATCTTGGTTATAATTCCTGGACACTGTAGGATTGGAAGAAGGTTCAGAGTACAAATTCAATAAATATGTGGAATGCTGAATATTTATCAGGGACGATGACATGACTTAAACAAATATCAGAACAGTATTTTTCTTTCCATGTTTTTCCTCCCATCTTATTTAATTTTCAGTCCAGAGAACCTTAAAACAAAGACATTCTGTATTACAGAAGGCAAGTAGTTGAGTGGAAAGTTGAGACAGAATGAATCATCTCCTGTCACTTTTACATGGTAAAGGAAGCAAAAGAAAATGTTGGAAGAATACTGTTTCCCTGTTACTAAATATTCATATTTCAATAAAAAAGAAAAATCAAATTTAGGGCGGTGTGGAGAGGTTGCCATGACCATAGTTCAAAAGCCAATGAATTTTATGAACAAACATATGAGCACCAAGAAAATAAGCAGACCTACTAGGAGGTTTTTCATTCCCTTTGCTATTCTTTCCATAGTAATAAGAGGTCCGCCCAAACTGTTTCCCCCTGTCAGTAAATCTGCCTGCATCAATTGGCCACTTAGGGTGAATTGCTCTGAACTAACAGCAACACAGAATCATCAAAAGAATTTCTATATTGCCATAAAGGCAGTTGTGCTATAGGGAATTTTAATCCACCTGCAATTTTTTTAACCACTTGAATTCAAGTCTTAGGTCTCCAAAAATAATCGCCATTTTCAGCAATGACTAAAGCAATCAGAATTTCTTGTTTCAGAAGATTTTGTTCTACTTGATTTTTGAATTTTACATTTATTTTTTTAGTTTTCCATTTCAAACTGCAAATTGCAAATTTATTAACTTGTAAGTCTTTTAAGATAGTTCAATGACAAGATTTGGAAGCTGCACACTTTTGGTGAATTGACCATTGAAAAATGTTGCAGATAAAGTTGTACATAAATATTTGCTTTTATGACCTATATGTATTCTTTGTCTCCTCTCTTTCTTTCTCTCATTGGACTTAAAGCATCATGTATTCTGTTAATAATTGTGCTATTATATGTTTAAATTATGAAGACATTATGTGTGCATTTATATATACATACATAGATACATGCATTATATACTGTATATTTATTATATGATTTTGGTGTTGATTTTTAATAATTAAAATATGATCTCATAATTATATAAGATTAGTGTTCTAGTAGTAAAAATTCCTTTACATAATGAAATGCAAAAGCATATTTTTGTCTTAAATAGTTGCAATTTAATTGAGTTATCAATTTTTCTTTAAAAATTCTAGATAAGTGAGTAGAGTTTCAAAATCTATTTAACTGACATTTTAGTTTATTTTTACTGAAATTGCAAACCATTTATAAAATTTCTCTAAAGACCTGTAAGATGTAGAAATACAATTCAGTTTCATACTTCGTTTTGTTTTTTAGGGGTGCATCTCTGCCCTCTGGTGGGAGTGGGAGGCCCAGCCTTGCTCCTAGAGAACTGTTGCTGGATTTGAACCAGTGGGCTTCAGTCCCACACTCAACCACTATGCCACTGGGGCTCAGTCCCCAGTTTCATAATTTTACATTCTTCAGACTCACTTAGATTTAGATTTAGTTATGATGGAAAATTTACTGGGCAGTCCCGATTTAGAGAACATTCAGAGTGAGATATGGCACAATCCTTGACATCCTGCTCTGCCTTCAGGTGTTACTTCTATGTAGTTGTTAGGTGCTATCATTTGGTTTCAACTCAGCAATCCTATGTACAACCGAATAAAATAATGCCTTATCCTATGCCATTCTTACAATGGTTCTTATGTTGAAACCCATTGTTGTAGCCACTATATTAGGCCAGATAAAGATCTTTCTTCATTTTTGCTACCTCTTTACTTACCAACCACAATGTCCTTTCCCAGGGATTTGCCAATCTTGAAGCTTTATCTAAAGTATTTGAGATAGGCCTTGGGATATCTTTGCCTCTCAGGAGCATTCTGATTATACCCCTTCCAAGACAGATTTGTTTGTTCTTCTGGCAGTTCATGGTGCTTTTGATATTCTTCCCTAGCATCATGACTCCAGTACATGGATCCATCTTCATTCTACCTTGTTTAATGGCCAACTTATATATGAGACAGTTGAAAATGCTATGGCATGGAGCAGGCTTTACAACAGTTTAAAAGGTCTTATGCTGCAGATTTACCCGCAAAAATGTATTCTTTGATCTCTTTGCTGCTGTTTCCAGGAGCCTTGATTATGGATCGAATGAAGACAAAATCCTTGACAACTTCCATCTCTTCCTCATCAATCATAACATTGCCCGTTGGTCCAGTTATGAGGATTTTAGTCTTCTTTACATTGGGTTGTAATCCATACTGAAAGCTGCAATCTTGGATCTTTATTACCATGTGCTTCAATTCCTCTTCACTTAAGCAAGAAGCTTATATTATCTCGATTTCACATAGATTGCTAATAAACCTTCCTCCAATCTTGATGTCACATTATTCTTCATATAAAACAGAATCTCTGATGGTTTACTTAGCCTACAGATGGATAAGTATGGTGAAAAGAATCAAGGCTGCTGAACACCTTTTCTAAATTTAAACAATGCATTATCCCTTTGTTCTGTTCATACAATGCCTCTTGAGCCGTGGACTTCATGGCATGAACACAATGAAATGATCTTGAATTCTCATTCTTATCAAGGCTCTGCATAATACATTATTATTCACACAGTCTATGACTTTGAATAGTCAACAAAGCACCAGGAAACATCTTTATGGTATTCTTTGCTTTCAGTGAAGATCCTCTGACTACCCTGAACTTTGTCAGTTCCATGTATTGATGCAACAATTGTTGGATTATCATCAGAAAAATGATCCTTTTTTGTGATACTGATGATATTGATCTTTAATTAGAGCTTTGAGTTGGGTCACATTTTTTTTTCTAACAGTACCAATATGGATCTTTTCAAGTCTGTTGATCAAGTGGCTGTCTTTCAAATTTTTTTTCATAAATGTTTGCGTACTTCTATATCATTCCACCTACTGTAAACTCTCCCTGAAGTCAACTAAAACTATGTTAAACATGATATCCACTATTTATGTTATATACCTTATTCAGAGTTGAGAATTATGAATTCAAAACTAACTTTGAAATCTACTTGGGAGGTCAATTTGAGAGTGGGAAAGGGGAAGGATTATCTTAAAATACCTACAATCTCATCTTTTTTATGTCTTTGCACCTCATTGTTGTCTATCTTGTTAACCTTCTCACTATGTGGTTTACTATCCATCTTGCAATTTACTTTGAAATTGTGGGTTATATTCACACCTGAGATATTTCAAAAAAAATTTTTAATCTAAATAATTTTATTGGGGGCTTGTTCAACTGTTATCACAATTCATCCATCCATCTGTTGTGTCAAGCACATTTGTCCATTTGTTGACGTCATCATTCTCAAAACATTTTCTTTTTAGTTGAGCTTTTGCTTTCAGCTCCTCATTTGTCCCTTCCTTTCCCACTCCCTCTCCCTCATGGACTCTTGATAATTTATAAAGTATTCTTATTTTGTCATTTATACTGTTCAATGTATCCCTTCACCCACAGTTCTGCTGTTCATCCCCCATGGAGGGGGTTATATATAGCTCCTTGTAATCTGTTCCCACCTTCTACTCAACCTTTTCTCCAACCCTCTGGTGTCACCAATCTCACCACTTGTCCTGAGGGGCTCATCTGTCCTGGAGTTGTTATGTTTCCAGCTCTTATCTGTACCAGTGTTCATCCTCTGGTCTAGCCAGATTTTTAAGTAGAATTGGGATCATGATTTTGGGGGTGGGTTGGGGGAAAAGAAGCATTAATGAACCAGAGGAAAGTTGTATGCTTCATCTTTGCTGCACTGTACAGTGACTGTATGGTCTCCTCCCTATAACTCTTCTCTAAGGAGATGTCTAGTTGCCTACATATGGGTCTTGGGTCCCCAATCTGCTCTTCCCCTCATATACAATGATATGATTCTTTGTTCCTGGATGCCTGCTACCTGGTCCCATTTACACCTGGTGGTCACACAGTTTGGTGTGCTTCCTCCATGTGGGCTTTGTTGCTTCTAAGCTAGATGACAGATGCTATATCTGTTGATAACTGAGCGCCATAAGCTTTCCTTAACACATTTCTTTATGCCCTCACTTTGTCTTCAGTGATCGAGTTAAGAAGGTGAGTAAGATGGAAGTATTTCAAAATTTTGTAGGAAAGATTTGTTATATTTTAATTGCAATTGTCTATAAACATTCAAAATTCCCTTGGACATACTCTTTTTATTCTTTCTAAAGAAAAATTGAGGCCCCATTAAATAAGGGAAACTTACTATTTTTTCATTCATATTTTCCTCCTACATACAAGAACAAAAAAAACTTAGTTACAGATATTTAAAACAAGAGCTGGAAAAGAGACAAATAATTTTTCATATAATAAAAAGTGGTTTCAGGTTGAGCCCTGGTGGCAAAATGGTTGTGTTGGGACTGCAGTCCGTGGGGTTGGTGGTTCAAATCCAGCAGCAGCTCTCCAGGAGCAAGGCTGGACCTCCTACTCCCGCCAGGGAGCAGTGATGTGCCCTCAAAAATATAGAGTGGTTTCTTTCCTAATTGACTTACACATGCAAGTAGCATCTCATCCAGTAGATATTTAGTCCTTTATTGGGTATTGTCTTGGTATGCAATAGTGTTATAATATGTCGAGTTTGTTCTTATTATTTAGGACGCTGAAGGGATGGAATAGTCTCTCAACAAGTATTTATCAGCTAATTAAATATGGAGATATTGAGAGAGTAAGCACAAAAAGCAACAAAAAAGCCTTCATATTCACTTGTGGCCTATAAAATTCATGCTACAATTTCATAACATTATTACATATTTCAATACATAGAACACTATTAAAGCATAAATAATTTGTGATCAATATTATAATATAATGAAGGGTATTGTGGCAGTTATGTGTTTATGTTAATTTTATAATTGAAATGTAGGAGTGGAGTCTGGTCTGTTAATCTGGAGATAGCCATTGAGTAGCCAATGAGGCCTCTGTGTGGGCATGGCTTTCACCTGAGACTCCTGTGAAATCTCGCGGTATTTCCCTCGTGAAGATGAGAAGTTATCTTCCCCAGTTGTTGGGAGTTAGGTTCAGAGATGATTAACCACAAGCAACACAGAATGGCGGTGACTGGGAGGCTGGAGTAGCTGGTGGAGAGACCACACGGCTTAGCCCTGATGAAGACAGACTTCTGAAGCTGGAGTGACATGCTGTTGATGGACCTGAGCCCTGGAAGTGAGGAGCCATGGGGAGGCCCCTGCCAGCGCCAGAATTCTGCACCCACTGACCTGTGACTTCCTGAGTCGGAAGCAGACTTTATAGACTGATTTCGGGCATATGGGTTATTATTGGAGTTATGACTTTGCACTGGACTGGGTTGGGATGCATTCTTAGGGTGACATTTCTTTTATGTATAAACCCTTTCCTTATACCTATATGCATGTCTCTGAAATTTGTTCCTCTAGTCTATCTGGACTAACACAGGTATTAAAATTATTATGTTGGTAACAAATGCTATTCTGCTGTTATCGCCTTACCTCCTTGGTAATGACCCAATGTTATCATGTCAAAATGGTAAGTAGATTAGAGAGATTGGGATCATTTTCTTGGGTGAGTAAAGAAATAATTTGCTTCTTTTATAAAATGCAGGTTAACAGGCATTGAAGCATTAGAAACCACACAGGGCCCATATTTGTGATAATAATGCAATTCTGAAAAAAATATTCTCTTTTAACTCGTCCCTTCTTATCTCTATAGCTACCACTACCTCAAGTAAACAACTCCAGTTAACAGATTGATTCAGCAATCCTTCACTTGTTGTTTGACAGAAGAGTATCATAGGTAGATAGTGTTGGATACTGGTCCAAATTGGAGACAAAATTAGGAAGTTCCTAGAAACTGATGAGAATGAGAATACAGCATACCAAAAGCTATGATGTTCAACAAAGGCAGTTATCAGAGGAAACTTGATTGAGATAAATATACATATGAAGAAGGAAAAGATACTTATGGTCAGTACCTTATTGCAACACGATCAACAGGATTATCCTTCTGATAACAAAAGGAATTAAATTATAAAAATCAGGATGGGGCTGTACCCTGGTGGCATCAATGGTTGAGTGCGGAATTGCAGCCCGTGGGTTTGGTGGTTCAAATCCAGCGGCGGCTCTCAAAAGCAGCACTGGGTAGCGCCCACAACCCCCAGAGGCAGTGATGCCCCAAAAACAAACAAACAAACAAAAAATAAAAATCAGGGTGAAAACAAATGAATGGGCAAACAAAAAGTAATGCAGTAAAAAAGCTGGTTCTTCAAAAGAATTAACAGAACCAACAAACCACTAGCAAATCTAACATAAGATAGGAAGGAACAGATATCAATATCCAGAACGAAGAATGGAACAGGAGAAATTGCAAGGGACCCCAAATGAGATTAAAAGACTAATCATACAATACTGAGAACTGTGCTCCAATGAATTCAACAACCTGGAAGACATGGACAAATAAATAGAAAACAATCCCTCCCCAAATCACCTCACATGGATGTCAAGAACTTAAACAGACCTATTGTAAAAGAAGACATGGATAAAGTTATCAAGGAACGTTCAACTCAAGAAGCCCCAGCCCATGTGGATTCACGGGTATAATCTTCCATGCATTCAGGGAAGAATTGACTGCATGAGATTAAAATTGATTAAAATGAGATTAAAAGACTAAATATGCAATACTGAGAATTGTGCTCCAATGAATTCAACAACCTGGAAGATATGGGCAAATAACTAGAAAAACAATCCCTCTCCAAATCACCTCACATGGATGTCAAAAACTTAAACAGACCCATTGTAAAAGAAGAAGTGGATAAGGTTATCAAGGAACTTTCAACACAAGAAGCCCCCGCCCAGGTGGATTCTTGGGTGTAATCTTCCATGCATTCAGGGAAGAATTGACAGCAAACCTAAACAATCTCTTCCAGAATATAGAAAAGGAAAGTAAACTCCCAAACACATTTTATGATGCTAGTGCAACACTGCTACCGAAGCTGGGCAAGAATCCCACAATAATAGAGAAATACAAGCAGAATATCTAATGAAAATAGAAGAAAAATCCTAAACAAAATCTTGGCCACTGAAATACGAATGTGTGTGTGTGTGTGTGTGTGTGTAATTTCATCATGAGCAAGTGGGATTTATATTAGGAATGCGGGGAGGTTCAACATCCCCAAATCCCTCAACATTATCACATTAACAAGAAAAAGGGCAAGGATCATATAATAATATCAATAGATACAGAAAAGGTACATCACAACATTCAGTATCCAACCCTAATTAAAACACTCAAAAAGATATAATTATAAGGAAATTATCTCAATATAATAAAATCTCTATTTTATCTATTGGCAAAATCAAAGCCAGGCTTACAATCAATAGAGAAAATGCAAAACCATTCCACCTGAACAAGGGAACCTAAAAAAGGGTGCTCCTTCTCCTCATTTCTACTCAACGTTATCCTGCAGGTCCTAACTAACACTGTAAGACAACATGAGACTACCAAATGTATACATTTGGGCAAAGAATAAGTGAAATTTTTGTTATTTGTAGATTACATTATTTTATATATTAAAAGCCCCCAAAAATACACATTGGTATTGCTGAAAATGATATAGAAATATGAGAGTTGCAGGGTATGAGATAAACATGCAGAAGTTTATTGAATTGGTATATATATTCCACTTATGGCATTGCAGAAAAAGAAATCACAATAGTCAGGCATAAAGTAAAATATCTGGGGATGTACCTAACCAAAAAAAATCTGTACAACGACAACTACAGAACATTAATACAAGAAATCAAGAGGAGCCTTCACAAATGGAAGAAAATCCTATGCTCAAGGATCAGAAGACTCACTATTATAAAGTTTCCAATCTTGCCTAAAGCACTATATAAATCCAGTCCACTTCCAGCTTCATTTTTCAAAAAAATCGGAACACTGACTACCAACTTCATATGGAAAGGGAAAAAAACCCCAAATTGGCAAATAATAAGAACAACGTTACCTGGTTTTAATACATATTATATAGCCATAGTTGTCAAAACATCATGGTACTGGTGTAATGATTGGAACTCAGAACAATGGAAAAGAACAGAAAGGCAATAAATAAAAACAGTAACATATAGACAACAGATTTTTGGCAAAGGCCCCAAGAACATCAAATGGGAAGCAGCTGCTGTTTTCAGGAAATAGTGCTGTAAAAACTGGATATCAGCCTGCAGAATATTGAAACAAGACCCTTACCTCATCTCATTCACAAAAAGAAATTCAATATGGATCATGGGTCTCAAGGTAAAACCCCAAACTCTCAGGATCACCAACAAGAAAACTGGGACAAAGTTAAGACCTTAGTGAAAGGAATACATGGACTAACAGAAATAAGGAAGGATATACACCCAGAAGAAGATAAAACAGATGAATGTGGTCTTCTAAAGATAAAGTGCTTGTGTGTATTGAAAGACTTCAGCAAGAGAGTAATAAGAGACTCCCCTGACTGGGAAAACATATTCAGTAATAACACAACAGAAAATGGCTTATTACTAAAATCTACAAGTTTACAAGAAAAAACAAATAGCCCATTGGGGGTGTGGGGGGGGGCAGAAGATTTGAACAGAAGATTCATAAAGGAGGAAGTCTGAATGGCCAGCAAATATATGAGAAAATAACTCCCCTCATTAGCCACATGGAAAATGTAAAGTAAAACAACTACAATCTACTACCTAACACCCACATAGATAGATCGATTAAAAAACAACAACCAGAAAGCAACAAATGTTGGAGGGGTTGTGGAGTATGAAGACAGATCAAAGTGTGTTTGCTTTCATTGCCTGATTTTAAAGCGTATTATATAGCCATAGTTGTCAAAACAGCATAGTACTGATATAATTTTTTGCCTTAGCATATGAATGGCCTGTTATGATAATGTGACACTGTATGATACTCACCTTCCTGGCACAATTGCTGAAGACAAAATGAGGACCAAATCTTTCTTAAGGACATTTTCTTCCAAACTTAATTTTTATCCTAAGCTTTTTTGATGAAGACATTTTCTGTTTTAGATTTGTTTTGCCTATCTTTTACCTATGTTTTCCAATCTTTTCATCTGGTACCAACTACAAATTGTGACATCTACCAAAGATATAGAAGTCTGAAAATTTAGAAGTTTCTATAGTGATTAATCATAAAAGTTATTTAAGAAGTGGAATGTGAGGTATATGGCTAATCAAATTCCAATTATCAATAATAATGATTCCTTTGCAAAATGTTTATGTCTGTATAAGAACTAATTCCTGCATTTTGGACACACTGTACCAAGTTAGAAATATTGTTTACAGTTATCTATTGTTGCAAGACACTCATTTAATCCGAGTGATGACCCAAACTGTTCTACGGGACTGAATTTCTTTCCTTGCAATGTCAATGCAAATATTAAGTTTTTAAAGTTCATTTTGTTTGCTCAGGTAGTTTTATTTTCATGAAGGTAATTTAAGGAAATTATTGAACAGACTCATAATGAAGTAGGTAAACATGTTGGTCATAGGTTCTTAAAGATATTTAAAGTCATAGAGTTCTTTAGAGTAACAAAAGATTGTAAATACTCCCAGACATTAAACATTTAAAAACTTGTTAAGTAAATTTAGTATGCCCATAAAATAGGTTCAACACAGTTGTAAAATTAGTAGTGCAGTTATATAATATCTTTTGCAATTAAAAGATATTATGATATATCATATCAAAAGAAACTTTCAAGTTAATAGGAGTATTGAAATTTACTTGTTAAAGTATACATGTAAGCAAATATTCATAAGACATCTTGCTGCCTTCAATTGATTCCAACTTCTAGTAACCCCTCTACAGGGTTTCTTATATTTTATATATCATTACGGGTTCATACAGCCTCATACTTCTTCCAAAGATGTGTGAATTACTATATTTTTTGGACTTCACCACCTGACCATAAGACAAACACAGTTTTTAAGCCAGTAAAACAAGAAAAAATATTCCAAACCAAATAGTACTAGTATACTCAAATGTTCTGGAGTACCACACCTTTGGACTAAAAGACACATGTCTTATGACCTGAAAAATATAGTAATTACTGACCTTTGGGTTAACAGCTAAACACTTAACTGCCAGCACAACCAGAATATCTTGTATATATAAACTTATATACCTATACACACTTTTGCGTGTCTTGTATATGTCATAATTCTAAATCAAAAAGCAAATTCTTTTGGTAGCCGGGCACCATCAGCTTTCTTCACCACCTTTGCTTATGCACACATTTGTCTTCAGTGATCATGTCAGAAAGGTGAGCATCTTGGAATGCCAATTTAATAGAACAAAGTGTTCTAGAACCGAGGAGACACTTGAGTGGAGGTCCAATGCCCATCTGTTGTCCTACTACTAACCCTATAAGTATACACATTAATCTCTTTCCCCATCTTCACTTATAAATATATGCCCCTATGTACCTACCTGTATTTGAACCTCTATAAATGTTCATTATCCCCCAGTTTCTTCCTCTATTTCCATTTGCTTCCCTCTTTGTCCCACTGTCATGCTCACTCTTCATTTGGGTTTGAGTATTTTTTCTCTGTTACATTAGTCTTAATCAATCCCTATTGGCCTTCTCTCACCCACCTTGTCCCTGCATTTATATTAATTGTTATTCCCTTTTACTTGGGCTGGTCGACATCACCACCTTTCCCCCTCTTCCCCCTCTTCAATGTCCCATTGAGTTAATAATACCCACTCTTAATTACCCTATAGGAAGAGATAGAACTGCCCTATGGGTTTCTGAGACTGCTCACAAGCACGACCGTGCCTCATCTTTCTCCTGAAGAGAGGCTAGTGCATTGTAACTGCCTGGGCCTACAAATACTATTCCTTAGCTAAGCACCTCTGATGAATACCTAACTGAAAAAATAGCAAAACCAGTGCCAAGAAATGAGCTCTATCTGATGGTGATCCTTCATGTTACAGAGCAGGACTCCTATATAGGTATTCCTTAGCTGTCATTGTTAGAGAATATTTCCAAGTCTTTCATATGAACCCCTGCTGGATGGGTTCAAACCATGCAGCATCCAGAGGGCACTCTCTTAAGAAGCAGTGTTTAAAGATCTGTTTATTTAGTGGCTCTGCAGTTGATTCAAGAATCCTTGGGTGGTAATAACAAGTGTATCCTTGGTTACTCATCAAAATGTTATTGGTTTGAACCCACTAAGAGAGATTGTAGAGGAAATGCTTGATGATGTGCTTCCAAAAGACTGTGACCTTGAAAACCGTGTTAAAATTATACTGTGTAATATTGGAGATTACCTCGGTCGGAATGGACTCAGTGAAACTGGTTATGCTTGGGTTAACAGGCTATCCTCATGGATATTTTCATTTGCAAATCTCTGCTATTTCGTTTGACTAAAGCAAAAACCAGACCTGCTGCCATTGAACCATTTCTAACACACACTCCAATCACAGTTTGGTGTGTCAGTCTGAAAGTGAAAGTTGTCATCTAGTAACTTTTCAACAGCCTTTTCTGTCTTGAAGATTATAAAATAAAGTAGAAAAGTAGAGTGTACTGTTCATGGAAGTGGATGGATCAATAGGAGCTCGATTTCTTGTAAGGGTAACTTGATAGAGATGATGCAGTGCAGTTGTGGAAAATTGATTTTGTTCAAAGGAGTTTTCCAGTTCCTTGGAGTCCTCGTGACGTTCTTTGTGGGCTTCTGACAGTGTCTCTTTCCCAAATCACCAGTGGCATTGTGAAGGGCTAAGGGTCTTTCTAAGTGTATGAAGATTTAAGAACCTTAAATCTCTTGAGTGGAGGTCATTTTTGGTGACCTGCTTATTCTTCTGATGCGAAAAAAAACATGTCACTAACCACTTGTGGTGCCAGTTGTTTTGAATTCAGGGCATTCTCATGTTGTCAGCATACTTTAATTGTCTTTTTTTAACTTTATAATAGACATTTAATACGTTTCTATTCATTTATCAATCTTCAGTATAGAGCATTAAAGCAAGGACTTCTTTATTCAGAGATGCTAAAGTTTAAAAAAAGTCAACAGGACATTGTTATGAAGGACACTGTGATACTCATATATGCTTGTACAAAGCAGGTTTGTCAAACATGCATGTCAAGTGAGATGTAGGGATTTCTCTCTTTCCTCAGACAAGAGTATTGAGTCCCAGTTTATTTAGCCAGGTCCCTGGATGCAAAGGAGAGTAAAGGGGGCAGGTTTTGAGGTAACATTTTTTTCATATTTAACCAAAGCATAGCAAGCATATATGGTAGTACATAGCTCCTGGTGCATGCAATTGATAACCATCACACAGATACGGGAACTGCATAATGATACCCTTGAAAGATACCTTCTATCCCCTTTCAGGAACTGCTCCGCCATGTATCTTGACTTCCAATACAAAATACTCACTTACCCTAGTTTGCATTTTATGTAAATGTAATCCTATAATATACTTATATATATTTTTATATCTGGCTTCTTCACAAAACATAAAGTTTGTGAGATACATATATATTTTTGTGTGTAGTTTCACTCTGCTTTTTTCTGTTATATAATTCTGCATTTTAAAAATACTATAGTATACTTATCTATTCTTTTGTTTTATTTTATACTTATATATTCTACTGTTACTGGGCAATTGAGAATTTTACACATTTGAAAAATAAAATTATGCTAGCATTCCATTTAAAGTTATTTTATAAAACCAAGATTACCCTGATACGAAACTTAGACATAGAGACTTATAAAAGAAAGCAATGTGACTCTAGTTTTTGTGAACTTAGTATGCTAGTCTGGATAGACTAGAGAAACAAATCCATAGAAACTCTTATATGAATCAGAAAGAGATTTGTATACAAGAGCAATTGAACATTGAGAAAGTGTCCAGCCCCATCCAGATCAAGTCCATAAGTCCAATATTGGATAATATGTCCAATAGAAATCTCTGAAGTCCTATTCAGACTCACAAAATACATGCAATAATGCCAAATGTAGATTACAGGTGAGTGGGTAGAAAGTCTTTGGATCCAATGACATTGTAGACATCTCAGTGCTGGCAGGGTTCTCTGCATGGCTCCTCAGCACACACAGCTGCATCAGGATGGGTCCATATGGCTTCTTTTCGGGGAAGTCTGCAGGAAATGAGCCCTGTTAGTCGAGTGTCTCCAAGGGAGTGAGCTGAAAGAACAAGAAGGAAGTAGCAGATTTCCCAGAATTCGTAGGAGTAGACCATGCCCACACAGAAGTCTCATTGGTTATCTCCAGATTGACAGCCTAGACTCCACCCCTATACTCTTAATCCTTAAATTGCCATCAGATTAGGTGGCTACCACAGATAGACAAAGAAAATTCTCAACAAGATATTAGCAACTCATATTATAAAATAGCTATATCATTCATATTATAAAAAATTAACTATCACCCATATTATAAAAATAACTATATAAATATATATGACACCTAATAGCACAACAGTAGTACACAACTTAATAATATTTACTTGAGCTATGAAAGGCTGGTTCAGCATATGAAAATGAAGCCATGGTAAACAGGGTAAAGAAGAAAAATCTCAACATGATACAGAAGAAAAATCATATGATCCTATTACTGACCCCAAAATAAAAAAGTCTAAACAGGCAACTCCCACCTGATCCAGGAATTATAATTGTGGGTATTTATATCAAAGCAATCAAAACGTATGGTCACATGAAGCCTGTATGCAAATACTCATAGCACTTTATTCATATATCCCATAAACAAGAAACAATGCATATGTGCATCAACTCATGAGTTGAAACGATGTGTGGTATATCCATACTATGAAATATTACTGAGAAATGAAAACATACAAACAGCAGCAAATTGGATGACTCTTGTCTGAGTAAGTCAAATCCCACAGGTTGCAAACTATTTTATTCCATTTATATAACTTGATTTTAATGACAACATTTTGGAAATGGAGGACTGAGTAGTACTTGTCACATTTGGGGGCAGGGATGTTGAAGAATTGGGTGTGATTATAGAAACACTGCATGAGGAACTATTGGATCATGTTGTTGTAGTTGTTAGGTGCTGTGCAGTCTTTCCAACTCAGAGAATCTGTAAACAGCAGAACAAAACACTGCCCAGACCTGGGTCATCCTCACAGTTTTTCTTGTTTGAGCCCATTGTTACAATTACTATGTCTGTCCATCACTTTAAGAAGTCTTCTTATTTTTTGGTTCTCCTCTGCTTTACCAAACATGATGTCCTTTTCCAGGGTCTGATCTCTCCTTACAATATATCCAAAGTACTTGAGACAAAGTTTTGCCATCCTTGCTTCCAAAAACATTCTAGTTGTACTTCTTCAAGATAGATTTGTTTGTTCTTTTGAGTGACAGTGTACGCAAATGCTGAATTTCAGAGGGTGACAAGCGTTTTATAAAGTGGCTACCACAATTGACTTTAACAAGGTCATCGATGTTTAAGAATTCAAAGCCAGAACAGCAGGAACAGCAATTTCAGCACGAGACTGCTTTGAGGTCCATTGTTCTCTAATCTGTTTTAATTTTACCAAGGGATTGAATAATTTAAACCACTCTCCTATTCCTATCTTGATGCAATGGTTGCTTTCTATCCCTCCTTAATCTTTTATGAAAAACAGTCCCAAACAAGCTTTTGATAAGTTATTTGTTGTCTGTGGCTGTCGTCACACTGCCATGGGAAAAATGAGTAGTTAGTGCAACAGGGGCTTTAGGTTTGGGAGAACTGAAATGCTAATATTTTATCTAAATATTTGTCAGCCCCCTTTTCAAGCCATCACAGTATCTGCCCTGTACTTTATAAATGGGATTTAATTGTAATTTATAGTTTTCCCCCTAATACTCATGATTTAAATAGCACATTTTGATAGATCAGAAAAGTGATTGCACCTTTCTTTTTTTTTGGGGGGGGGGGCATCACTGCACTGGTGGGAGTAGGAAACCCGACCTTGCTCCTAGAGAGCCACTGTTGGATTTGAACTGCCAACCCTGTGGGTCACAGTTCCACACACAACCACTATGTCACCGGGGCTCAACCCAGATTGCACCTTCTAAAATAAGTTTATTAACAAATTGCTAACAGAAAAATTACTTGGAAACATATTAAAGACCTCTTAAATTGGTATTAATTTTATTTACTGAATAATAATAAAAGCATTGGGAGTATAGAGAATATATGAGTATGGTTTAGTAGGGCACTGATAAAAAATCAATGGAACTAAATGGAAAACTTGATTAAATGTTGAGATTTGCTTAAGAGACTGTGCATAATTAATAAATAAGTACAGATAACTAGAATAGCACTGGATTTATATTAGTATTTTCAGAATAGATCAATAGTTTTAGAAAATATAAACTCTACCTTTTTTTAGATCAAAGCACAAATCTGCTACTCATCTAATTTTTAATTCTTAAAAAAAAAAATCTTCCTAACTGAAAAACAGATCTCAAAATTGGGTCTTTTACTATGAGTCTTATGTAATTTACTTTCTAACTATAAATATATGGTAGAGATTGATTATTATAATTTATAAATTCTGTGCATTGTATTATGTAAAAATATGTAAAGTGGATACACCGGGTATCTATTGCTAAATAACCCACTGCCCCCAGGGAATAGCTTTCAGAGTCACAGCAACACACACAGCACTTCAGTACAGCAACCTGGCAGACCAGTGACGAGTCCCCAAATGAAGTTCCTCAAAACAGTAGACATTTATGACAGCACATGAATAGGGATCAAGTGAGTAATACTCCTGATCATTACTGCGGTCATGTTGCCGGCAGAGTGAATTATTTAATGTGACTTCTAAATCCCACCAAATGACCTCACCTGCATGGGTCTGGCCAGAAGGTAGAGGAAGATACTGAGAGTACTCACCTATGACTAATTTTGAGCAGGCTTCCCTGAAATGCAAACCTGCTGTATATGAAATTATCATTATGAGAAGCAGGCAGAGGGATCTTATTTCTAGCAAGAGCCAAGAGTGGAGATCTTTGGACTGGACATCTCTGTGCAGTGAAACCTCTTAGATCCAGAGGAGAAGTATACCATCAGAGGAGCAGCCGCAGACCCAGAAGCCTGAGCTTGAAGCAAGGGACAGATTTCCCAACCCGCAGAGAAAGTGCTGAAGGCTGGTTTGTGAAACAGTGCACCTCTGAGCACTTCCTTGGGGAAGTTAGACTTCCCCAAGGAAGTGGAGCTGAGTGTCTTTGGACTGAGACTACAGCAAAGGACATAAACAATTGCTAGCTGATTTGAACTTTGTAACTATCCTGAGAAACAAGTCAACCTTGAGCACAGTTTTAACAACTTGTTAACTTTAATAATACATCCTCTAAAATGAATTTTGTTTGTTAGTTCAGACAAATGGATATTAGAACACATAAAGTTAAAATTGAGAACTCTACTTGAGACAATTCACATAGGAAATGGCAGCCAGACCCAAACGGAGTGGACTGGATATAAAAGTCTAAGGGAAAAAACTGCAACTTGGGACTTGATTGTACTGATCAACTCATTTTTTAATTAAAAGTTCTTCATTATCTAGGTTAAAAGTTCCAAATAGAGACTAACTAATTTTCCAGAGATTTCTAATTTTCCAATATTTCAATGCTTTTCACTTCCGACTCCTAATATCCTATCTCATTATACAGCATTTTCATTCACAAAAGTGTTAGAAAATCAAATATCCAGTTATTCTGCACATAATTGAGAGATGCCTGGCAGCAGTGAGCACTGGGCTCCAAGGTCCAATCTTCCTGGCAGTTGTGGTTAAGGTTATGTGCCATTTGGTTCGGCCATAGTTCATCATGGTTTGGCAGCTTTGTAATAATGTAATTTGGCAGCTATGCAATGACCCAGTCATGCTTCATTGTACAGGACAGAATTTTGTGTAATATCCATGTCTTTGGAACTTCACCTTGTTGAAAATGGAGTAGTAAATATACATATAATTTTCCTCAGCTCTTCCTTATGAGTATGTTCACTGTGATTTGATAAACTGAAAAATAACCCACCAATCCCACCCACTCACACCCCGGCATCTGCATCAGTAACATGCATCTCAAAAACAAAAACAAAAATCCATGCTGCCATCAAATCATTTTGGCTGCACTTTGAATTTAAGAAGTATAGTATCCTTCTGAAGGGACTGATCACTCCTTGGTCAAACATGGTCAAAGTATATGAGACATAATCTGTTCTTCCTTGCTTCTAAGGAACATTCTGGTTGTACTTTTTATGGGGGGGAGGGGACAGATTTCTTTGTTATTTTGTCAGTCTATGGTATGCTATAAAGCTATAGTCTTCTCTAGCACCATAATGGAAGTTCATTATTTCTTATTCATCCTTGCTTATTCAGACTCTAACTTTCATACATGCTAGTTGACAGTACCACAGACTGTTGTGGACCAAGACTCTAGTAATACGCAATCTCAGGCACCTCATTGGTGAAGAAACGCCATCACATCAGAGAACACAGGATGAATTCTTTAAATAGTCTGACTATTTGTGACTTATTTTTACAATTATTCTTGTGAGCCTATTTAATGAAATATAATAAGAATCTGAAACTGTGTAAGGTGCAAATTCAGTACAAACTCATTTCAATCATCTAGGTTGTGACTCAGAGAAACCCTGCAGGAGAGAGTAGAGCTGGTCTTTAAGGCTTCCTAAATGGTAAAAAGTTTATGGAAGCAGACAATCTCTGGGGAATGGCTTGTGGGTTTGAACTGCTTGCCTTGTAATTAGCAACCTAATGCTTATCCTATGACCCCACAGAGAGAAAGTTTTAGAGAAGGAAAATGCAAACCATGCTCACTGGTAGTGAAAAAAGCGTGTAAGGCAAAGGTGGAAAACTTGTTAGACCCAGAAGAACAGCCTGTAAGAAAACTCTCACAGGTTTCTCTGTATTATTCTAATTTGATTTTTTCTTATTTTGTTTTTCCCAAAATTATATTTAATAACCATGGTGCAAAGTTTAGTAAATATTCTAAATGGTATTATAATTAAATTGACCTTTATGTCATCTTGAGGACCAGTCAATTCCAAAAATCCTCAACTAAGATATAATGAGATCTTCTGACAGAGATAATGTAGATTTATTTTTTGTTTTTTATTAGTATTTCTCAGAGTACTAGATTTAGGGAACAAGTAGTGGATAAAGTAAGGAGAATGTTGTTTCTGCGAGAGATTTCAGTCCACATCTATTCAGCCATGTTTTTTTTCTTCAACCATTTGAAATAGTTTTGAAAATGTTCAGTGACCCTAGCATAATCCTACACAAATAGCAGAATGATTATATAGCTATGCACTTACTCTTTTTTTCCATAGAAGATATGACCAGCAACCCATGTGAAACCCAAAGGGACTTATTTGAAAAAAAAAAAAACAGTCTTCGAGAGCACAATTAGAATCTGAAGTATTTACAGTCTGTGATTAGTTGCAATGACCATATAGCAAGCAATGACCCTCCACAACAGTGGAGGAGAGCCCCTGAGGAGAGCCGTGGAGCATCTTTCAGTCCATCAATAAGAGTTACACTTAGGAATGCCAGCTTTCGTTAGAAGCCATCATTGTCACATAAAGGAATCATATTTCAGGACTCATAAAGCAGAGGTCCTGATACAATAACCATGTTTTCTTACCATGTTTTCATACAAAATATTGATATCTGGTTTTCTCAGAACAATCTGAAAATCTGCTTTTCTGCCATTAATATATTTGCTTTTCCATGTTGCAGTCATGTTTGGGGCTGAGTGGTAGATTTTCATTTTGTTTTATTTTCTAGCAACTCTTGATAGCTTGTGGTGATAACTTCACTAATTGAAGTGAGATGCTTAGTGTCTGAGTCCTCTGTCACTTTGTCAGACTGACCAATCGTTCTCATTCCTTTTGGCCAATCAAAAATAGCCCTTTGGGTCATAGTGTTGCAAAGTGCAAGGGAGTGCCTTCATATAACACCTTGAAGAGTTGGTCAGTCTGCTCAAAAGCCAGCCTCAGTCTTGATCTACTAGTGGCATTTCCAACTGCTCTGATTCTCCTGGTAAAGTATAACACAGTCTTTCAGTTCAGGTTACGGTCAGGTTTACATCAGTTTGCCAGTAGAATCCCAGAACTGGAGTGAATATACACTTGATAAGAAATTCAAGTATGGAGAGCTTAGACATTTTCCTGGTGCCCCAAATTCTGATTAGAGTAGTCCTTTCATTCCATTAAGCACTAATATTTATGGTGCATGAGTTAAATCTTTCTGAGTATTTTTATTTTTCAGTTCCTAAGTAAGAGGGAGTAAAAATGTATTGTTTCTTCTACCACAGAGTTTAGCCAACAACTACTAGCATAGTTCCTTCATACTAGTTATGGATTGAAGCATGTCCTCTGTCACAAATGTATTGGAATCCAACACATGCTCTGGATATAGCTATGTTTAGAAATAATATTTCCTTGATTGTGTTAATTAGGCCATACCCAGGTCAAGTGCATTTGAAATCTAATCACTTCTGGTTTAAGAATAGATTAGATTCTCAAATACATGCCCACACAGGGATTGACAGATGCCAAATGAGAATGACCAAGGAATCAAGGAACAGTTAAGGCTACCAATAAGAAAGGAATTGACAACAGAGACCCTGATTTGCATTTTAGCCTGCCAAACTATAACAAAAACATTAAATTTCTGTTTCTTAAAGTCACTCACTTGTGAATTTTTTGTTATCAGTCTAGGAAGTGAAGGCATGTTCAGCATGTGGTTCATGTCAACTGTCAACATCATCATCGTTCAAGAGCTCACTGGACAGTCAAAATCTCTAGCCCCACCCTCGACCACCTGAATCAGAATCTTGTTTGAAGAAGATCCCGAGGTGATTCCTATCACACGCATCAAAGTGTGAGAAGCACTGACATATACAAAAGCAAAGAATACTTGCATAAAGACATAGCCAAATACAAAAGACCAGAAAACAGCATAACTACCATTTCAAAAGTCTTTAATTCTTTTATAGGAGTTTATACATCTGCTTCCTTGTTCAACTCAGAGTAATATATGCTTTTTAGTTTTATTCAAAAGTCTTCCTCTAAGATATATTTCAAAGGGTGCTACAGGTTTGAAAAACACATATACCCCAAACAAATAGTATCTTAATCACAAGAACTGAAAAATGAAAAATGAGTAACAACTAGGAGCTATTGAGTGGCACAAACAGTTAAGCACTGAACCACAAGCCAAAACATTGGTGGAGTGAACCTATATACAGTTGCCTTAAAAGAACGACCTGACGATTAGCTTTCAAAAGGCACAGTCACCCCGGTTCATAGTTTCATTCTGAGACACACACATAACCCTGAGTCAGAATCTAGTCTTTGGCAACTGGCTTGTGATTTCTGTGTTCTAGAGTAAGACATGATTCTTTAGGGTAGATCTGATAAATTCTAATTAGCTCAAATGATAAGGAGAAGTACAAACTGGCCATGGTGTTTCTTTGAAACTATCATTTCAACAGTTAAGTATTTGTATTGTTGTGATCCTATGACATCTTTTCCACAACATTTAACTACTCCCACTTCTCTTCAATTTTTCCTTATTTCCTTTCTCAAACCTTTCCTCCTTTTAAGCCCACTGTTCTACTGTACTGGAATGTCCTATTGTGCATCTTTAATTTTATGCAAAGGCCACAAAGTAAACTCTATGGTCTGATGAGCTTTACTGATGAATTGATTGAGATTTATTTTAAAGATCATTTGGCATTTAAAACAGAAAACTATGCATACTTCAGGATCAGGAAATATCCCTGAATTAATATTATTTGATTAAATGACACCTTATCCATAATAAAGGTTGGGACTAGGGTACTTATTTCTATCCTATCACCTTCATGCCACACATGCCTTCTAAATGAAAGTAGTTGCTTATTTTTGAGAGAATATTTTCCAGGTACAGAAGGTCACATTAAATCACTAGACTGTCATACAGGACCAGGAATTAGACCTTAATAAGTTAGGATTGCTTTCTATGTTGGGAAATTCTGGAAATGAAAGATAGTGGTGGGTTTCTAAATGAACCTTTCTTTTGTGTGTGATATTGTTGTAGCATTTTAGACTGCTCAAAATGTTCTCATATTACTTATAGACAGATTTGTGGACATTGTGAAAATACATTTGGATTGATTATATATAATTTATATTAAATATTTTGAAGAATAATGAAAATTGTCTTCAAGCACAGGCAGATATTATTCAATTAATCTTAAAGATTTTTCAGGAGCCAAAAATTACTGAGTAAAATTGCTAACAAAACATGTCCAATTCAATTTTCCAATGTTTAAATTTTGTTTGACATCCATAAACTTTGTCAGTATTTACCTTGTATGTTACTTAACATTTTGAGTTAAGGTCATTGCAGTGTTCAAAAATATGAGGGAAAAAATCACCTTTTGAAACCAGGATTTAAAGGTGTTAAACACTGTGTCCAGTGTTAACAGTTCGTTGCTCCCATAACTCTTAAGAGTCTATTGAGCTCTAGATAATTGTTGTAACAAATATTACAGAAACAAAATTGTTTCTTATTTTGCCCAAATATTTTGCTCAGATATTTTCCTAGAGAAGATGGATGGTTTGTGTGATATATGTTTTGTTTCCTGTGGATTTCTTGAAACATTTTTTCAGCTGCCTCTCCCCATAGACTAGACAGACATTTGATGGAGAGCATAAGTCGAAAGAGACAAGAAGACACTTCCTTCTGTTCACTACTAGTCATATCAGCTGTATCCATGCTCTACTCATTTTGTCTTAGAAATCAGACTTCGGCAGCTTTAATCAAAGCACTTCAATTGTGTTGAAAAAACTGTTAACTACAATGGAAACCTAGCTACACATAAAATCTTCCAAACCCTTCGATGCCATCCTCTTAAACGAGCAGTAGTGGCAATCCTAGAGGTCGCAGGACAGCATCTTGTTGCGAGTCTACAGGCCAATGTTTGCTTTAGTCTAAATATTTCCTTTAGATTAAATGGTCCCATGTATCTTTCTAGTTTCCTCATCCTTTGTTCTACACACGGTAGAAACCAATAGCTGAACCTGAAAATGGAGGAACTGAAACAAGATGCTTATAAACTATTGAATGTAAATCTTCACTTAATGCAAAATATAAAAGATTTTTTAAATGTGATGTTTGCAACTTCAGAGAATTTATCTTTTAGTTATTGGACTATTAGCATGAATTTATTTAGTAACTAAAGCAGCTGAGTCACCTTGTCAAGCTGGATAAGTGATGACAATGGAGTTTGCAATGTCCTAGATTTTAAGGCAAACTCTGATGCTTCCTAGTGCAGGATGTTGATTATGCTGCTCCTTTGGATCTTAGGGTTTCTGTCTGTAAGATGATAGAGATACCAAGCATTACTTCATGTTAGGCTGATGTAAGTATAATTACAAGGGTTTCACTTTAAGAGCTCAGGTGAACCTGACAGAAACCACAGTATTTTCAATCATTCCACAAGCATGTGAAAGTTCAACATTCAATAAGGAAGATCAAAGATGCATGGATGCATTTGAATTGTGGTGCTGGTGGAGAATATTCAAAGTACCAAGGAGCCAAAAGAACAAACAAATCTGCATTGCAAAAGAATGCAACCAGAGTCCTCCTTAGAAATGAGTATGAAGAGAATTCATTTCAAGTGTGGTGGATGTGCTATAAATGAGTCCTGGAAAGGCTACGATGCTGGGTAAAGTAGGACAGTGAAAAAGAGGAAAACCCTTGATGCGATGGATTGACACAGCGACTGCAGGAGTGAGCTCACACATGGCAACGGCTGTGAGAATTGTGCAGCAGTGAACAGTATTTCATTGTACACAGAGTTGTCTGCACCAGAACAGACTCATTGGCACCTAGTACCAGCAATACTGACTGTAAACTTCTGAGCAATGTCTGGCATATGGCAAGTGCTCAATCAGTGCTAGATACATTTTTTTTATTACTGCCACACTAAGTAATAATAAAAGTCAAAGAAAACTGGGCTCATAGCCAAATGAAAAATTTTGGATTAAGCACAAGTCTTTCAAAATTACAGAAATCTTCACTCTTCCTCAGTCACTTTTAACGTATTAGGAAAATCTATGAGGCGTATTTAGTGTTTTCCAGTCTTACATGGATTAGAACACATATTTTTTTCCTAAAAGACTCACATAGACACTGCTTTAAAAAGTAGAGGGAAAACCATGGTATGGTGGTATGTCCAGGATGAAAGCAGCATTTGCAGAACCTTCTCTTTGAGCAGATTCCTTACAGCGAACATCCCCTCCTTGGCTTAGTCCTTCCTGTTAGGAACCTAAACCCCAGGCGCTGTGTCAAGACTAGCTTAGCAAATAGGAAAACATGACAGAAATGTAATAAATTCACTTAGTGATCATAACTAATTTTAAATCATCCAACACAGTCTTAGATTTTCTCTAATGGTAGCTCTTTGAAGAAATTTGCCAGAGAGAACATTTGTATGGCTTGCTGGCTGAGACACCCTTTGAGATGCATGTGAATTTTGTCATCCCATTTATATCTGTTTCTCACATAATGTGAGATCAGAAGTTGCTGCACCAAAGATTTGACCAGAGTCCAAATCCCCTCAGAATTTTTCATAAGATGTCATTCATGCCTAGATCTCTGATGTGTTTCTAATGTTCTTCAATCTTTCTTTCCTAAACCTTTATTTTTGAAACATCCATCTTATTCTTCTCCCCAGACAAGAACATAGCCAATATCAAACACAAAGACATCCTTCTTTGGGAGCTGGCAATGGATTTCCAGCCATTGGGCCAAGTTATCTGTGTCTAACAGCCTTGGCCCAGGAGGCAAGTGGCAGATGCTTCCTCACCACATCCAGTGGAGCAGAGAGCTCTCTATTTGCTAGAGCTAGAGTCCTGACATCCAGCATATGTGGCTTTTAATAAAACTGTCAGGCACATTTAAAGGGAAAATTAAACATGTTTCTCACAAAGACTATGGTGACTATCAGCTATTCTGAGAATGTTGAAAATAACAGCCATCCCCTATTTATGAACCCTTTCACCATTGTGACAGTATTCACAGACATTGCATTTTAGTTTTTCATTCATTCAATGACACTGGTCAGAGAATAGTCTTCTTCTCCTCCCTCCCATCTTGAACTTGAGAGCAGGATATATAAACTTGGGCACAAATAAAGCTAACCAAATTAGTTCCTGAAATAATGTATTGTGGAGAATAGTGCCAGTGATTAATTTGAATCAGCATGGTCTATAGTAAAACATGTAGATGTAAAAGAATAAGAGCCTGGGAGATGCAATAGATTAAGCACTAGGACACTCCAGAGACACTTTTGAAGAAAGGCTTGAAAATCTGTTTCCGTAAGTTTATAGCCATGAATATCCTATAGAAGCAAATCGCACAAATGTTTTCTCTGGCAACAATCTAAAATACTCAGGGAGGCCATGTGTTGGACTCACTCCCAAAGGTCAAGAGTAGTTTTTGGTATCACACAGATCTGGTCTGAATAAGTCTCTAGTTCTTTTTAACCATGCCCTTGAGTGGATTTTGTTATCCTTTCCCTCAAAGGTTTAGTTCTCTTAACAGTAAAATGTGTTGATTATAGGAATGAAAGTAACAGTGCCTGTATATACTGTATATCCTTAATATACTGTCTGAAAATAGTGAAAGTCCACTAAATGTTTCTGTCATTATGATATTGATGATGATGGTGGTGATTTATTATTCCAGGAAAAAATTATAAGGTCAGTCTGGCTTCACCACCAAAGACTAGTTATCAATAAATGTCTCTGAATTATATTTATTACAGCAATATTACTTTAAGGATCATGTTTATCTAAAGGAAATATATCTCTCTTTTGGCCACCCCCCCAAAAAAAATCCTCCTTTCAGCATCCCATTATGCATTGGTAAATTCTTCCTCTTCATGTATCCTTTGAATAATGAGAAGCCTAAAGTTTGGAGGAGGGGTGGGGTTCTCCACTTATCTGCCTTCAGACTCTCTCCAATCTAAGTCCAGCTTTGCAGGCGATCAAACCTTGAGAGAAGGGGAAGCTGAGAAGCAAGAGAAGGTGCAGATTCACACTCAAAATCAAAGAGGGAAGACACACCAGGTATACAAAAGGCTGCTATTTTGGGTGAAAGCAGTCAATACAACTTGGAAAATTGTTAATAGTTGGCTAAATGAGAACATAAGGAGAAAAATGCATTATGCATTGTAATATATAGTTTTAACTCATTGAATAATCAGTCTAATTGGATAACATTCAGCAAGGTACTTACACTGACCCTTGGTCTTTACATCATGTAAGTATGATGGGTAAAGTAAACTCAAAAAGCTCATGGGAGAAAGTAGAAGCTAGGTACCTAAGGATAATAATAATAATAAAAAAAAGTCCCACAAACTGGGGTGGCTTCAAGTGAAAGAATTTATTTTTTTTTCCAGTTCCAGATGTCAGAAATCTTAAAGTTTCTGCAGGGTCCTGTTACCTTCAACGGCTGTAGGGGAGACCCTTCTCGCCTCTTCACCTTTGGGGGCTTTTGACATCCCATGACACATGCAGGAAACTTCAATCTATACTTCCATCTTCACATAGTGCTCATTGGACCATGGATCCATCTGTCTTGGTGGAAGTAGAAGCTGTCTCTGCCTGCTACATTTTACAGTTCCAGAAACTCACTGAGCAGGTCTTTCCTGCCATATGGGTTTGCTTTGATTTAGGATTGATTTGATGTGATTAAGTTTGATTACACTCCAATTTGATCTCCTTCTAAATCAATTAATACTCTATTTTGTTTTTAAATAAGGTCACATTCTGAGGTTCTGGAAAGGACACTATCCCACCCAGTATAAGTTGAATTGAGATAATGTTAATTGAAATGAATTTTCTAATGAAATTTTAGTATGAGTATACAGATTCAATAATAAATTTGCAATTATAATCTTATCACTCTCGCCAAGCCACTTGTATATGGATATAAAGAGGGATATTAGCTTTAAAAAAAATCAAATATGACCCACACCTACCATTTAAGTGTTTCTGTTGTACTTTGTTATCATTTTTTAAATCTTTGCTTACATTTCAGCTAAATGAGTTTATATTAAGACAATATTATGCACCTTGATGTCATAGTGGCTATGTGCTGGGCTACAAATCACAGAGTTGGGAAACTCTGGCAACACTGTGGGAGAAGACTGGCTTTCTCCAGGATGCATTGACAGTCCCAGGTATTCATATGGACCACTCTAGGGTGTCCCCCAGTGTCACTAAAGTCAGAATCCAACAGTTAGCAGTGAGCAAAGGAGTGTGATACTGTCTTACAGAGAGAAAAAAGATAGAGAATCTTACTTTTAGAACCTATATCTTTCCATTGTTTGGCCCCCAAAATAACAAGACTTTTTCACCACCTCCAAAGACATTTTCTACAAATTATGGATAACTAATGGGAACAAAAATAAAAAAAAATAAAATATGATTCAAATGTTTCAATGAAAAGTTATTTTTTTATTTTACTAAACTAATTTCCTTAAAGTTGAATAACAACTTGTGTTTAGATAGTCTGCTGAAAAAGGTAGCTTAAATTTTTTTCCTTAGTGCACACAGACATGAAGTAATTTCTAGATTTCAGAAATTTACAAAGATAGGAATTAAAAAATATGGAAATGAAGTAAATACACTTTTATTGTATACAGTTTTGTGTATCTATATAAAAAACTAAAAATAATTTTGTTGTGTATATTTTTGAGTGGGGACACCAAAAATACTGAGCATGTTAAATGACTAATTTCAATCCTCATAGAAAAAAATTATGTCTGTTGTTATCTGCCACGAAATAAGTTCTAATTTTGACTATAATTTTTATTATTTAAGTTAGTGAATTGGGTGAATACTTAGAGAATCAATAAGTTTTCAGTTTCAATAATTCCTATATATTTTGTTTTGTCTCATTGAATGCAATCTCCACTAGTCCTATTTCCTCAGTATGTTTTCTATTTCCTTTCTTCTTTTATTCCTAACGTTTCCAAATTTTGTGCTTGGGTGAACATCACCATGTTTATCTTCAAGAGTTGACTGTTCACAGCATGTGTCCCTCACTGTCATTTCTATCGCTTTTACCAGCTTGTGCACAGGTGTTTTGAATGCATATTTCCTTCTGGCAGTATTATATACCTCAGGGTTTTGTTCTAAGGCAGCATATCTTCAATTTTTCCTTTACCAGTTATACCCAAAAGATTTTTACATATCTAATTCTTTACATTTGAAAATTACCCTTTATTAAGCTGAGATCTAAATGTTTTATTAATTTTTAAAAAATTCCAAGTAATTTGACATTAGTATAATTCAGAAATTATAATGTAAACATTAAAGTTCTGATAATGTCCTCATTTTATTATTTATTATTTGAAAATACCATTTCTAATGGCTTTAA
Organism: Nesogale talazaci; assembly: GCA_004026705.1. Classification (NCBI taxonomy): domain Eukaryota; kingdom Metazoa; phylum Chordata; class Mammalia; order Afrosoricida; family Tenrecidae; genus Nesogale; species Nesogale talazaci. The sequence continues at coordinate 223,652 of PVJH01000652.1, forward strand.
ACTATTGCAAGGTTTGGATATCATGCAATTTATTTCACCACCTCCCTAATGATGAGTATTTGCTCACTTTTCAGCTTTTTAGAAGGCTATTAGAAATAAACCTGCAATTAGTGTCCTGCTATAAAACCAAAACCAAAACCTGTGTTTATTCCATTTCTTTAATCATCACAAGGAAAGGAAAACATTTTTTCATTTATAGGTTTGGCAGCACAATTTGCTCTCTGGTTTTATATATGAATTTTTTTGCAGCATAAAAGTGCTAATTTCAAAAAAAAGTGCTGTTTTCCTTGCATACTAATGGGAAGGATTCATCATCACTGGCAACTACCTGAATACTTCTCTACCTAATATGACATTTCCAAAAAGGTACATGATCACAAGTTAAGCACATGAGAGATAGGTTCCAAAAATATTGACTTTTCAGAGATTTATTTTCAGAATTTAATCAGACCACCTTGTAATGGTCTCTGATTTGGTTCATGAAACAAAGTGAATTTTCTTAAGAACTGATAAGCATGATTTTATCATTTATCTGAGTGTGTTTTGAGATGGATGAAAGAATATAATCTTTTATCAAGACTTAGAAAGAATGGTCCCACAAACAATGGTCCTCAGACACCATTAAGTCTGACCTGGAGCTTCCCAGAACCCCCCTTTCAGGCAGACATTAGACAATATATATTCAAAAGGAATGTGCTTCTTAGAACAATTAATTCAAGGAGATCAAAAGTATATTAGCCCCAAAGCAAAGATAAAAATGGAAGAAGAGTTAGAAAATTCATTCTAAAAGACATGGAAAAGTGCACCTCTACTCTGGGGAATGCAGGCAGCAACAGGGAGCACTGTATGTACAAGCTAGGGAACGCGCTATAGAGCAAGAAGACATGCAACATTTACAAAGTGAAAATAGCCCTTTTTCAAATTCCATTGTCAGATACATTGCATGAATATTTAATTGCACTGCACATTTAATCATTGCTCTTAAAGAATGTAAAGTAAGAACATTACAGCTGGATTGGCTTGTGGGTTCTTAAAGATATTTTTTGAAAATCTAATTAATATGTTATTTATTCACAAATTCTATTTGATAGGACCCATGGACTGTTGACTGTAGTGCAAGCATTTTGAAACTACTAACTATTCCTTGGGAGAAGTATGGGATTTTCTACACCCAAAAAAGTTAGTTTGAGGTTATGGGAACAGTTTATCCTGCTGCATCAAGTTTATGTCCATTAGTTTGACTAGTCTTTCCCATAAGAACTTCTTTTTTCCTGAAGGTGGTACTTTCTTTAGTCTTATTCCCAAAGCTAATTGTCCATATAAAATATTTGTAAAAATTTAAGCACTCCTAGATAATAGAGAAAAGATTCAAGCTCTCAATGTTTTCACCTTGCTTGTCTACAAACATCAGAAAAATTATGCAGATGATGCAGGGTCAGATGGTGTTTGGTTTTGTTGTATATGAGGCCCCTACTGTATGCCACCAAACAGCAATGTAGGTTCCTAAAGAGATAATTAATGATCAATGAACCAAAGCATTTCAATTTAGAGTTAGAGGAAAAATGGGAATAGCCACATGTGCAACCATAAAATCAGCACCGTGCCCTTTAGTATTAGACATGTTTTTTGATTTAAAGGGGTTAGGTAAATAAGATTAGTATGCACCTTCTCATAATTTTCCTGGGTGAATTTGCATTTAACATTTTCCTTTTGTTACATAAACCCAAACCAAAGCTGTCTTAAACATAAACTGAAAACAGCTCATATTAAAATGTAACATATTAACATCTTAATGATATTAATTTGAAACTAAATGGACATGGTTACTAACACACACAGCAGTAGCAGAACCTTGGTTGTGGGTCCATCTTTGAGTAACATGAGATTGAGGAATAAATTCATCTCTCTGTCCCCATGCTTTCTTCTTCAGAAAAATGCTTATTGAGCATTTGCTCTGTGTCTAGGGGGCATGCTAAGGACTAGGGATACAGCTCTGAGTTATTTTCTGAGATCTTAGATTTTAATACACTGGTACTTAGTCTGCCATGCTAAGTAGACATGTTGGCATCATTTTTTCAGCTTGAGAATGAGTATTTGATATTCAGATAGAGTGCGTGTTTTGGAAAAGCACACAGCAGCAGAACAGTAATTGAGCAGGGTGTTCTGAATGTGGGGTGGCCATATTCACATCCTTCCTCTTCGATTTCCTTGGCAGACTCTCTACCCTCTAGATGTATATCACAGAAAAAAAATGAAGATGGTGAAAGTACAAATCACACAAAATTATTGTGAAAATTTAATGAAAATGCCTTCTCTGAGATTTTCCAGAGTTACTCAAATCTGTCATGGAGCGGGCTATATTTGGAGTTACTAGCACAAGATCAAAAATTCAAAACCACCAGCAGTTCTATTGGGGAAAGAAGAGGTTTCCTACTCCCAAAATTTACACTCATGAAAAACAACCAAGGCAGTTCTATTCTGTCCTATAAGGTCATTTATGATGGGTCAAATTCTCTTGATACCAGTTAGTTTGAGTTTGGGGTTCATTGATGAAGGTAACAATGAGTATTATTCTTGCTGTTTTAAATGTCGACATCTGTGGAACTGATGGGGTCTTTGAGGTGGTTGATTCTAAGATTCTGTACATGTGAGTAGATGTATAATGAGGAGCAAGAAATTGGAGGACATCTTGACTATTTTGTGCTCTCTTGTTGTAGGCATAGCATTATACCTGGCAAAAGTCTCAGAAGCAATTATGAGATATAGGGATAATGAGAAGAAAAGATGAAGACATGGAAAAAGCACAGTGACATGAAAACACCTAAGTTAACTAAAATGATTTAGGCAAGGTGAGCAGCTTGCTTAAAATAGTTGAGAAAAGTGGATATATATATATGTGTATATATAGATGAATATGCTTTCCTCTAAAACCCAGGAGAAATACAGAACAGATAGAAAAACATGAGTGTCAGGGGGAAGTAAGCGATGCTGGTGAATTAGGAAAAGAAGGCCACAACAGAAGTTCAGAAGCTAGAATAATGATTTTTCTCAGAAGAAGACAGAGCATGAACAAGAATATCAGAGAGGGGATTTGGTAAATGCTGCTTAGATCCCAAAAGGAAATTGAGGTATATGAAGATAATGGGTCTTATCCAAATCTTTCATTTAAAATGTTGATAGGTGCCAAAATGTACCAAGATGAGATGATCAAAATGGGAATTTAAATGCAGTAGACTTGCAGAAGGTAATCTTAGTTATTTTAACTTGAATAGAGTCTTAGTGGTCACATTACTGTAGAAAAACTTGAGCAAGGAAAATAAATTATAACAAAAAATCTCCAGAAACTTGGGTCTTAATTTTCTTTAAATTAAGAACACTAGCAACTGAATTTAGACAAAACACTGATCTAAGAATCAAGAGACCTGGCTTCTGTTACACTTACAAACAGTACATATATTTTCCAGACATCACATTTGTACATATTATATGAAGATCCCCGATGGTACCATGGTCAAAATGCTTGACTGCTAACCAAAAGGTAAGCTGTTCAAACATACCAGTTGATCCACAAAAGAAATATGTGACAGTTGACATGCAAAAATATTTCCAATCTTGAACACACTGTGGGGACAATCTGCTTTGTTATATAGGGTTATGATGAGTCAGAATTGACTGCACAGAACTGATTGTACATATCACAAACATACACATACACTTAATGCTTCTATGACATTACCTGATCTTTTATGTGATTAGGTGCTTACTTGTTTATTATTAAATATGTGTTACAAGAATTTATAATTGTGGCAGATAAATATGGCATTAAAATACTGTCAGAATAATAGAGAAGTACTTGTTCTTCATGAGGAAACTCAAGGGTTCTGAAATACCAATTCTTCACAACATTATCCATAAATTGCTATGATACATAGTGTTGACGGCTTCTGAATAATCTGTAAAACAGTTAAGCATCTTTCTGATATGCTGTTTTCAGCAAGACCAATCTTATCTCAACAAAGACATCTGCATTCCCCATTCTCTTCTAAATCCAGTCTGAATTTTTAACAGTTCCCTGGAAATATATCACTTCAACTCTATTTCTGCTTATCTTCAGAAAATATTGACTCTTATGAGATAGTATCTTTAGTTATATGATGTATCCATTCTGTTGAATGACCTATCAATAGAATGGCCACAAATATGGACAACTGCCCAGATAGGTTTGGTCCATATTTCTTGATACAGACAAGGGAGAGGTACCAGCACTGTATCCATTCATTGAAACAATCTAAATTGGCATATCATCAATTCCTGGACCCTTGTTTTCCACCACTGCCTTCAGAGCAGCTTGGAATTTTTCCTTCATACCATCAGTTCTTGAACATGTGCTACCCCTGGAATGGTTTAATGCCACCAGTTTTTGTTGATAGAATGACTGTGCATTATTTCCATCTTCTAGTGATGTTGACTTGTTTAATATTTTTTTAGAATCATTTAGCATTGAAAGTAAATGCTTTGATTACCTATTGAAGCTTAAAGCTTGAAAAATTCCAAAGGTGTTCTTCTTTTTAAATTGTTTATAGAAACATTCCTTCAAGATTTTAAGACCCAAGATGCTATATCTTTTGATTGCAGGGCATCTTCAGCTTTCTTCACATTTGCTTATGCACACACTTTTCTTCAGCAATCATATCTGGAAGGTGGGCACACAGTGATATGATTATTTTGTTCTTCAATGGCTGATGACTGATCCCTTTGACCCCTCATAGTCACACAGTCTGGCTTTGTTGCTTCTGGGTTTGATGTTCACTTGTTTACCTTCAAGCCGTAAGACCCCAGATAGTATATATTTTGATAGCCAACACCATCAGCTTTTTTCACCACTTTTGCTTTTGCACACATTTGTCTTCAGCAATCATGTCAAGAAGGTGATCATCATAGAATGTCAATTTAATAGAGTAAACTATTCTTGCATTGAAGAAGTACTTGAGTGGAGGACCAATGTCCATCTGCTGCCTTAATAATAACCCTATAAATTTATGCATGTAGATCTATTTTCCCAGCATCGCATATACATATATTTACCTACGTACATGCCTTTGTTTAGACCTCTATAAATGTCCTTTGCCTCTCAGTTCTTACTTCTATTTCCTTTTATGTTCTTTTGTCCCACTATCATGCTCAGCCTTTATTTGAGTTTCAGTAATTCCTGTTAGTTACATTACCCTGCCCACATGGAAGAAGCACATCAGCCTGTGTGACAACGAGGTGTCAAAGGCATCAAAGAACTAAAACTGATACATCGTGTATCAGGCATCAAAGAACTAAAAATTATAAATGAGTGGAAGTACAGGTTGGGGACCCAAAGCCCATCTGTAGGTAACTGGGCATCCCTCTACAGAGGGGTCACAGGGAGGGGAGAACCCGTTAGGATGTGGTGTAGCAGTGATGAAACATTCCTCTAGTTCTTGATGGCTTCTCTTCCAAACCCCACATGCCGCACCATGATCCCAATTCTACCTTACAAATCCAGCTAGACCAGAGGATGTACACTGATACAGATAGAAACTGGAAACATGGAGAATCCAGGACAGATGATCCCTTCAGGACCAGTGGTGAGAGTGGTAATACCAGGAGGGTGGAGGGAATATAGGGAGAAAAGGAGGAAACTATTATAAGGATCTACATTTGGCCTCCTCCCTGGGTTATGGACAAATGGGAAGTGAGTGAAGAGAGACATCAGACCATTTAAAATATGAAAAAATAGAAAGAATTTATCAATTTCCATGGGTTTATGAGGGAGGGGGAACACCAAGGGAGAGGAAAAATGAGGAGCTTATCCCACAGGCTTAAGTAGAAAGCAAATGTTTTGAGAATGATGAGAGCAACAAATGTACAAATGTGCTTGACTAATAATGGATGGATGGATGGATGAATTGTGATAGGAATTATATGAGCCTCCAATAAAATGATTTTTTGTAAAAACCCAAAACAAATGTTCTTTCTTCATTTGTGAATTTAATGAAAGATTACAGACAAAATAAGCTTTCCATTCAAAAACTTTTGCTTCATGCCATTGATTACAATCTCCACAATGTAACCCCACTGATCCATTTCCTCCTTGTCTTACACATTTATATTTCTCCTTCTTTTATAACTCTTGCTGTCTTTTGAACTTTGTCCTTGGGGAAATGTTGCTCTTTGATCTCAAAGTGTTGATTATTCTAAAGAATATACCCACGTCTTGAGTGTTATTTTTTACCTCACAGAATGATTATTAGACTTAAAACGGAGGTTCAGTTTCAGCTTTCTGCTAGTATGTAGTAACCCAGTCACCCAGTTTTTCTAGCTTATACCTGGTGCCTAGAGAACTCGTCAAACTCCAACCTCACTATCATTGAGACAAACTTGAGTTATAGCGACCATAGTTGCCTTTATTGTCCTAGGAGAGGCTAAATAAGGAGTTTGGGGAAATGCATCAAGCCTGGAAACTGGAAATAACAGTCACTGCCATTGTGACTAGACATTGCCAAAGCAAGCCCAGGAGAAAAACACGACAGAAGTGAATTTCATGTTTCTCTTCCAGCTCTCTGCTTTACTTCTTGTGCCACCTGGCAGAATCTCTTGGGAAAGGAGAGACATATTTCCTGAGTCCCTCAGCCTCACCTAAGTGAATATGGAAGGGCATAAATTAGGTTTAATGATTACAGATTCATAACAGAAACTTCTTTATCAAATTTTACTGTTAAGAAAATATCCCAAATTCTGTATTTTGGAAACCCTATCCCCAATTGTAGAAGTAAAAGAGAACTAAAATCAAGTATAAAAACACAGGATACATAAAATAAAGACAAATATCATCTATGATGGTTTAATATATCAATAAGTACTTCAGAAATATTACCTTAAGAATAACAATAGAATTTTTAATAAAGATAGACTTTTCTTCATCTTAAAAGTGAAAAAGTGCTTATACTCAAAGAATCTAAGTAATTTCAGTTAGTCAGTAGAGAGTAGCATTTCTAGTCGAGAGCTGACTAAAAACAAAGGAAAGGTTGAATTTCCCTAACCCACTAAAATGCAGGATAATGTAGAACTACAGAGTTAAAAGCACATTTAGCAAACACATTAGCAGGAGGAGAGCAAAAGGAGGGAAACTTTGGTTTTAAAGCAATATCCACCCACCCTTGGGTGGTGTAGCAGGAGATTCAGCCTGTGTTTGTCAGGCCTTCCCTCCACACTGCTTCCCAATGGCCTCTCTCAAGTATTCCAGCTCTTCTCAAAGTTAGGTTTCTGCTGCCACAAACTGAGGAGTACACAGTGTCAACCCAACAAGGATTCATGTCATTCCTGTGTTTTACACTTTTCATCTAGTGGCTCTTCTGTTACTGGTGAGAAAGGAAATTCCAGAGATTTTTCTCAGCTCCTATACATGTGTTTTTCAGAAGTGCACCCTCATTCACACTTTTTGGAATAAACTTTGTAGTACCTGAATAATGTAGAATTAGCATACTCAATTCCAAAATGAAGGGTTGGAGACTAAAGTTCATCTGGACCGATGCCAGAAGAAAGGGCTACAGATCTCTAAGACTATCAGCTATTGAAAACCCCACTGACACTCATAGGGTTGAAATCAACTTGATGGCAATGATGTGTACCAAAATGTGAGCACGGAGTATGCTTGTGGATAGATCAGTCTCTCTTTTCTCCACGATGAAGTCTTCAGACTTATAATAATACCATGTGGCCTATCTGAATATGTCTTACAAGACAGAGCAAATAGCTTGCCATACATTCTAACAAGTTATTGTCTTTACTTTTTATTGCCATTAATTCTGACAATTCTATTGGATTTATTTCCTCCGTATAATCCATCTCTCTCACTCTGACTTCCTTGATATTGCCTATGCCATAAAGTATTAGTCAATAAGCTTTTCAAAAACTTTGAAAAATAATTTTAGAATAGGTTGAGTGTGGCAGTCATGTGCTAATGTTAATTTTATGATTGAAATATAGGGGTGGAGTCTAGCCTGTTAATCTGGAGATAGCCATTGAGTAGCCAATGAGGCCTCTGTGTGCGCATGGCTTTCTTCTGAGATTTCTGGGAAATCTCGTGGTATTTCTCTCATGAAGATGAGACGCTATCTTCCCCAGTTGTTGGGAGTTAGTCTCAGAGATGATTAATCACAGACAACACAGGACGGCAGTGTCCGGGAAGCTAGAGTAGCCTGACATAACCCCAAGTATTCATCAGTTCTGGCAGTTAGGTAAAACTATAAGTATGCAAAATGAGCCAAGAAGAGAAGTTGTGGGAGAATGGGTAATGGGGATAGATTTAGCATCTCTTGCTTATGTGAATGAAGTCTTATCATGCACAGCAATTTCTGAATTGATTTTTCAGAATAAATTTATTTAGATGATGTATTTTGTGTAACTTTTTATTACTGATTCTGTTCGTGTTTATACAATTCTGTTTTCTCTGTATAGAAAATTTCTACTCAAAAATTTTAACACTTTTTTTTTGTGACCACCTCTGTTAATATGCCACCAGCTCTTCTATTTTCTCCTTACCTAGCCACAATCTTAGTCCACTTCCCCATGGTTCTGAACAATACAAAAGTATCATAAAAGCTGAGACTTTGTCTTTATAATTGCTAACTTTTTTAGAAACAAACAAAATCCTTGCACACAGTAGGCAGTCAATAGTTGTAGACTCAATTAGTTAAATTATATGGATTATGTGGGACATTTAAAAAAATAAGCTCTCTGACTTTGTAATAACTTTATTAATTAACTCACAGAAAATTGAGTATGATAAACATTTGCCTTATGATAAAAGATGATAGTAACTAAGGTTCTGTGGTATTAAAATATGTATCTGACACTTTTCATGATTATTCAGATTATATGTTTGACAGTCCTGATAAAATTTTATTCAAGAAACAGCATATATAAATCTCAGAAAAGATCAACCCGAATTATCTGTGAAGCAGTCATAAAAATCAGACTTGTACCAAATCTACCAAAGGCAGAAACAGCCCTGTTCACCATCCCACACTGCTTTGTTCTCATGGCATAGATCTTAGAAACAAAGTAGCATATTACCTGGCTTCCAAAGGCCATATAAAAGAAAGATAAAGGGAATGATAAGAAGAAAAAAATGATAAGCAGTAAATCAAATCTGTGACTCTAATATTAATTTTGTTTTTGTTTTTATAGCATCTTGAATGCAAGGGGCCTAGGAAAGGGAACTTGTTTGGGAAAAGGAAAAAGTGAAGCATCTTTCTCTGGGCTCAGATGATCTCCATGGAGAATGTCAGAAAGACCACAGAAGACATTCTTCATGTCATTCACAGCTGAACTATGAACATAGGCCATCTGCTTTAGAGTTGAAACTGTAGTAACAAGAATAGCAGACATTTGATTTCCTAATAAATGACTTGTGGTCTTACAGCTTTTCTTTGGAAAATCCAACATAGTAGTTAAGAGTAGGTAAGTTTTAAATATAGAGAAATATGGATTTTTTCACTGGATCCATTATTTACTCAGTGTATGACCACTTATCTATCATACTGAGAAAGTTAAAGTTTATAGTGCCAACCTGGCTGATAAACACTCGTGGGATTAATTGAAGGGCAGGTAGACAAATGGCTCAGTAAGCCTTATGTTTGTAGTTCTCAGAACTCTTGCTCTCTTATGGATGGACCAAGGTGTAGCTGCCTTAAATGGCAAGGCTCACTTCCTGTGAGACATCCTGTTGAAGAAGCCATATGGACCTACCTGGATGCAGCGCTGAGTGCCAGAGCAGCCATGTGTTGAGATGTTTCCATGTTCCCTGATTTGGCTTTCCTCCTGCACTTGGCATCATTGTGTGTGTTTTGTGAGATGGAGGAATATTTTGTAGATCAGCGTCGGACATATGGGTTAATGTTGGACCTATGGGCTTGGGCAGCATTTGGTGGGATGTTGTCTTGCACTTTATATAAAATTCTCCCTTATACACATGTGTTTCTGTGGATTCGTTTCTCTAATGTACCCAGACTAACACACATACTACAATGGTTTCTATGTTGTTGTGATGCTGAAATCTCTGGTACCAGTATTTCAAACACCAACAATGAAGACTTGTGATTAAGAAAGACTAAAAAGTAGATGAGTTCCCTATATCAGAAGACATTCAAAATAAACAGTGGCTGTAACAATGGATCCAAGCTTAGAAACTCTCATGAGAAGAAGCAGAATGGTGAGACATTTTGTTATCTTAAGGTTATCATAAATTGGTGCTGACCCCAAATAAACTAACAACATAGCTCAGATGACCTGTAGATGTAAATAAATCTAGATTTTTCTTCTGGACTCCACTATTTGCTAAATATGTGACCATCCTGGTGTAGTAGTTCTCATCTGCCTCAGTGTTTACATCTTTCAAATGAAGATAAGCAGTATTCATTGTAAATATTAGGAAAATAATTAAAGTGAAAATATGGTAATTCTGGGTGCTTAATAAGTACTTGTTGTTTATTGCATTGAAATGATTATTAGAACACAGTTCCTGGAGATAAACCTCAAATTCTTTGTGTTTTTATTAGCAATGATGGTTTTTTTTTAATTTATGAATTTTCTGATGCTTAGTAGTATAGACACCAGTTACCCAGGGCCTGGAAAGTAATCAGTAATTTTGCCAAATTTACTGAAAATCCAGCATCTCTTAAATGACCTTTCTTAAATGCTTTCCTAGTCTGGTGAGGCAGAGGAAGGACTTGAAGGTGAAATACCATGTTAGCAAGCTCCCAGGTGAATAGAAATTTTAAAATTATATTTTAATGATTCATTGTACATTACTATGCCCCATTGGGTGTCTACCTTACGTCTGGGGTGCAATCGATATCTGTCATGATGCTTGTGGCTCTAGTGCTAGAGCAGTTCAATGTCACTGTGCAAGGCTCATGCTCAGGAACCTGTAGCATGGGTGCCGTGTGATAAAATATGACTCTGAGGTGCATGCTCTCTGCTAATGCCTGGTGAGAAACAACTGATGAATAGGTGTCTTTCCAGCTGGTCAAACACCAGTAAACTGAGGAGACAATTGATAAGAGAAAATAGTAAGACCAACATTCTATGAAACTCTTATTAATCCATGTGAGAACTTTGTGTGTGTGCATGTGTTGCACTTAAGAGAGTCCTATAAAGGCATTTTTCCAGCATTTAAACTAGACTGCTAATGAATATTTATGATTCTGCCTCTTACATAAAGAGAGGTAATGGTATGTAGATGCCTGCTTTGTTGGTGGTGGTTATTTATTTACTTATTTATTTAGAATATTTTAGAATATGCCAAGTCTAGAGAGAAAGATTCTAAACCAGGCATTCATTCTTACTGTATAAGTAAGATGCCATCTGTCATGACTCCAAACAAAACTCGTGAGTCAGTACAACTCTTCCGGCCTGTATTTTACCATTCTAGAGTCTTTCAAAAGTTAGATGAAATGGCAGTGCAGGAATCAGATATATTTTCTAATTACAATATCCTCTCAACACATTTTACGAAACAGAGAGTCAGTTGGTTAATTAGGATTTAAACATTGCTTGTGAGGGCCTTGGTGGTGTAGATAGTTATGCTACGATCCACTTTGCCAGGCCAGCAGATTGGTACCATCAGCAACCCTGAAGGAGAAAGACTGGCCTTTCAACTCCCATAAACAGTTACAGCCTCAGCAACTCACAGGGGGCTCCTGAGATAGTCCGCAACTGAGACAGTCAGTGAGTCAGCACAGAGTCGGTAGCAGTGAACTTGGTTTTAAGTTTTGCGAGGGTTGTACTCATCATATTTTAGTGTGAATTTTTGAAAATGGTGAATGTATGATTTCTCTTCAGAATGATGTCTAATTAAACTCTGAATCCTGCTAAGAGGGAGGATAGAGAAAAATGATTTTGGAACACTGTGCCAAATGTACCGAGGGCCTGGGTGGAGGGGAAATGTTTTGAGAATGATGATGGCAAAGGATGTGTGGGTGTGGTCTGCATGCAATTGATGTATGTATTGATCATCATGGAAGCAGTATGGCCCCCCAATGGAATAATTTATTAAAAAAAATTAACAAAAAAACAAACCCCAAATGATGGACTAACACATTTACTAACATATATTGTATATAGAGATATATTTAGACAAATGAAAGTGATGCATAATTTTATATATGTACATGAGAATAATGATGGCAACAAGTGTACAAATGTACTTTGCATATAATGGATGGATAAATGAATTGTGATGAGTTGCATGAACCCCCCAATAAAATGATTTAAAAAAAGAGGAAGACTCAGGGCCTACAGCAGTGCTCTCGATAGGAGCAGCAATGTGTGAGGATGATACAGGACTGGGAAGTATTCCGTTCTGGTATACATAAGGTTGCTATGTATTGGAATTGATCTAGCACTGAATAACCATGTAAATGCACTTCTTTCTTTCTTTTTTCTATTTAGTGGGAAATAACTTTAAATAAAAAGAGCAGACCATAAAAAAACAAAAGTAAGTGCACAAAGGCTTCAAAAATAATCTAACTTGGACTACTGTCCTTTTCAAACTGCTACTTACTCCCCTTGCCCTTCAAAATTGCTTGTGAGGGCCTTGGTGGTGTAGGTAGTTATGCTACGATCCACTCTGGAAAATCACCAATAGCATGGGGCTTCCTGCACAGATGCTTGAAGTGCTACTCACACTCTCTCACCGCTATTGAGCCAGTTCAGATTTATAACAACCCTATGGCACAGACTAGAACTGTCTCTGTGCATAAGACGATTCATCTTTATGGCAGTAGAAAGCCTTCTTTTCCACCTGATGAGCAACTGGTTCTTTTGAACTTCTAATCTTGAGGTTAGTAACCCAAAGCACAATAACCCAAGCCTGATAACACGTGGGCCTCGTAAAATGTTTATCTTTAACATTTTATCTTGTTTATCTTTATAAAAGAAACAGCATATGCCAATTAAATGCATGTAGTGACATTTCTTTGGTATTAAAATTGCTAATTGTAACAGTAATTTTATTTGACATTGGGAGGAGCTTTTCCTACCAATTAGCTTCATTTTATCTTTAAGATCTAATTATAAAATAGACACATTTTTATTTATTTATTTTTAAAATCATTTAATGGGAGCTCTTACAGCTCTTATCACAATCAATCCATTCATTCATTGTGTGATTCACATTTGTAAATCTGTTGCCATCGTCATTTTCAAAGCATTTTCTTTCTACTTGAACCCATGATATCAGCACTTGATAATTTGTAATTTCTCCTCTCATGTCTTACATTGCTGTCTCCCTTCACCCATTTTTTCTATTGTCCACCCTTTAGGAAAGAATTTTATGTAGACCTTTGTGATCAGGTCCCGCTGTGTCTCCAGGTTTGTTTCCCATAGCGTTATGGGTCAGTAAATGTTTTTTTTAATCATTTTATGGGGGACTCATACATCATTTTTCACAATACATAAATAAACATACTGTGTCAAGCACCTACACCTGTCCACTGCTATTACCGTTCTGCAATCATCTGCCTTTTCCTTTGAGCCACTAGTATCGGCTTTTCCATCCCTTTCCCTCTTCCCCTGCTCTCTCCTCCCCACCAACCCTCAATAATTTATACATCATTATTGTTCTGTCATATCTTACACTGCCTGACCTCTCCCCCAACCCACTCCTTTGGTGCCAGTCATTCAAATATGAGCTTAGGCGTATATCCTTGTAGTTGGTTCTGTCTCTCTACCCCACCCTCTCTCTACCCTCCAGCAGCTCCAATCTAACGACTGGCCCAAAGGGGCTCATCCATTTTGGTTTCCCCATTTCTCCAGTTCCCCTCTCTACTAGTGTACCTTCTCCAGTCCATCTGGGTTTGTAAGGTAGAGTTGGGACCATGATGGTTGGGGGGAGGAACCTTGTATGCATCATCACTGTCCCACTGCACCTTGACTGTTCTGTCTCCTCCCCGTGACTCCCCTGTAAAGGGGTGACCAATTGCCCACCAGTGGGCCTTAGGGTCCCCACCCTGCTCTCCCCCTCATTTGTAATTCTTGTTCTTTGATGCTCGATACCTGCTCCCTTCAGCTCCTCTGGATCACACATACTAGTGTGCTTCTTCCACGTGGGCTTTGCTGTTTCTGCACTGAATGGTGACTCGACTATCTTCCAAGTCTTTGAGACTCCAGACATGCAATCATGTGGCAGCTGGGCACCATCATTTCTTCTACTCTGTTTGCCTCTGTATCCATTTGTCTTCAGTGATATCAGGAATCAATTGGTCCATTGATTTTGATTTTTGTTCTTTGATGTCTGATACCTGATTGTTTCAGCACCTCATAATCGCACAGGCAAATGAGCTTCTTTTGTGGTGGTTTTTGTTGCTCCTGAGCTAGATGACTGCTTGTTTATGCTCAAGCCTTTAAGACCCCAGATGCTATATCTTTTGATAGCTAGGCACCATCAGCTTTCTTCACCACTCTTGCTAATGCTGCCACATGTCCTCAGTGGGCACCTTGGGGATGGTTGCACACAGTGATGTGGTTTTTTTTCTTCCTCGCTTGATGCCTATTGGCTAGACCTTTCACCACCGTGTGGCTATGCTGACTGTTGTGCTTCTTCTATGTGGGTGTGGTCTCTTCTCAAGTAAATAGTCTATTGCTTATCTTCAGGCTTTTAAGGCCCCAGACGATATATCCTTTGATGGCTGGGCACCATCGGCTTTGTTCACCACATCTGCTTGTGCACCCACCCATTTTACTTCAGTGATAGTGTTGGGCCAGTGAGCCTTGAGGAATACCAGATTGATAGAACAAAGTGTTCTTGCATTGAAGGAGCACCAGGGTGAGGGCCCAAGGTCCACTTGCTACCATAGTATTTGGCCTATAGATATGTTCTTAAATTTATTCCCACCTTATAATAGATAGTTGTATTTATATTTGAAGATACCTACATTTAGAACTCTGCAAGTGCCTTTGTCTATTTCCTTCCATCTCCCTCATGTCCCATCATCATGTTCCACCTTCACTGGCATTTCAATGTTTCCTCACAGATTCATTTTCCTTGCTTAATCCCGACCAGGCCTCCCACACCCTCCTTTCCATCGATTCCAGATAACTTGTTGCTCCTCCTCCCCCATCCATGTGTTTGTCCACACCCCCTTATCCTCCCCTCTCTCGTGCCCCCAGGAATCATTGTTTGCACAGTCCTTTCTGTGGCACATGGGTTCTTCAGAGGGATGTTTTCCTCTGAGCATCATGTGTTGGTGTGGAGCTTGGACCAGCTCTCTTCCTCTTCCTCCCTTTTTGTCTTTGTCCCTGTGGGTTTGGGATGCTGGCCCCTCCCCCAACTTGTTCTATGCCACACCCACTTCTAGGGATGGAGTCCATCTGACTCTGGTTGCATCCAGCTCCGTAGCTCTCTCTCTTTTCTTGCATGCAACCATGCATCCACGCTGTCCTCATGGTCGGTTGCTTTGTGGTAGGAACTGCTGGCGCATTTCGGTTTCTGTGGAGACAAGATTGGCACTACCCCCCTGGGTGGATTAGTGCCCCATTCGCTCTGTTATCCTTTCACTTTTGAACTCCCTTTTATCTCCCTATTCCCTCCACCCCCTCATCCTCCCATTACTGTGTTGCCCCCAACATGTACCTCCCTGGGTTTGGTCCTCCCTCCTCCCCTTATCCTACATCTTGGACCAACTGTTATGGTATAGGAGTCTTCTCTTTTATACTCACCATACTGTTTCTACTTGTCAGTAAGTGTTTTATAGTGGGGACAACTCTATTCAGGGCACTGACTGCTTTGAGCAGGAGTATTGACCTCCTCTCTCATGCTTGTCTCTTATTTGTCACTTTTAAAGGAAAAGTTGTGACTCAAGAAAGAGTATGACTAGAATATGGATAGTGACTTGAGTAAGGGTGTGACAGAGTCTGTCAGGGTGGTGACTCAAGGAAGGGTGCAACTTGACTCTTGACCTCTTGGAAGTCTATAACTAAAGAAACAATGAATCCAGCTTCATTTATATGAAGGGTAAGATTTACCACAGATAGTATAAAATGGATTATAATTACATCAGATCACAAAATGGATAACAGCCATAAAATATTAGGAATCACGTTCTAGACAGGTTAAACAGATATTCTCAGGACACACAGTTCAATCATGATAGGGTACTTATAATTATTTAGCTACTTGCTTTGAAAAATATTTAGAAATTATAAGATATTTTATTTTTATTTTCTATTTTTCATTAAAAGATCATTTTATTGGGGACTCCTAAAACTCTTGTCACAGTCCATACATTGATTGTATGAGGCATGTTTGTTCCCCTCACTGATTTTTAGATGTTTATTCTCTATTGAGCCCTTGGTATCAGCTCCTCAATCCCCCCCCCACCTCCATCCCATACATACTGATCATCATAATACATTTTATGAGATGAGTGAGGGAGTGAGGGCATTTTGGGTTGGGAATATTGAATTGAGGTTAAAGTCATAGAATTTTCACTGTAACTAGAGGCAATGGCCTGTTCTTAAGACCAAGAGATGATCCTGAAGTGGGAAGGTGGTTATCGGTCCCAACTGTACTGCGTCATCAAGAAGTTTTAAGAAAAGAAGTGGAGTGGAACGCAGAATAAAGTTGAGGAAAACTGCCACAAAACACTATTAATTCTTTTAAAAATAATTTGTTGTTGTACTTCAGATGAATATTTACACAGAAACTCAAGTCCCTTTTTTTTTCCTGGACATCTGGTAACAAAATGGTTAAAGCACTTAGGCTCCTAACTAAAAGACCAATTGTTGTAAACCACACACTGCTCTGCCAGAGGGAAATGCAGCAGTCTGCTGCCATACATGATTGGAAAGCTTAGGGAGCACTCGCCCCTTAACCTGTAGAGTTGCTATGAGTCAAATTAACTCAATGCCTTTTGGTTTTAGCTTTGTTGTTGTTAACAATGATTTTTCTACAAATTGTTCCATGGCATTGGTTATATTTTTTACAATATGTCTGTCCTCATTATTTTAGTTTTGTTGGTTCAGTTTACATTGGAATATCTTCCTTCCCTTCCTTGTCTTCTCATATTTGCTTTTGAGTAAATAAGTTTATTGTTTATGGAAGCACACTCTGCATGGGTGATTTGTTTTATTTTATAACTGACCTCTTGTTTGATGTCTGAAAAGTAATCCACAGAACTAGCTTCAGTTCCAAGATCAAAGTGTATTCATTGGTAGATAGTGTTCGGAATTCCTCTAGTCTTCTACTATTCCAATAGATTTGAGTGTTGATTTTTAGAAATTTAGTTTTGTTCTTCCTTTTTCTCCAATGCAATCGTGCACATTCTATTGTGTCCCTGATCAGAAATGTCTTTAATGCTAGATGATCACTGTCTAGTTTTTCTGGTCTTGGCTTAGAAAAGACTGTGGCTCAGGTAAAATATTGATCTTGTGGACTATTGTCTTCCTTGATCCTTTAATTTAATTCATTTACTTTTCATCTTTATGAGTAGAGACCAATAGTTAGTTATATGTTACATGGCAGTTTTTTAGATGTTAAAATCACACATGCCATTCACCATTTTACTGAATAGATCAATCTTTTATTTTTTGTTTTAATAACTTAACTATGGGATGTATGTGGTTTTGTTTTATATGAGAGTATATATAAAGCTTCAGCCCAGGAGGTCAGCAATTCTAAACCACCATCTCCTACATAGGAGATTTCTATTTTCAAATAAATTAAAGTCCCATAAACTCACAGGGGCAGTTCAACTCTGGCTGATTGGGTTTGTTGTGAGTATGCATCATCTTGACAGCAATAAAATAAAGCACATATGCACACTTTTATGTATACATATGCCTACAAAGACAGAGAAGCCAAAATGATTTCAACTCAGTAGATTAGGAAAATATTGTAATTACCACTATGATCTTTGCTTATATTAATATATTTTAGCATTAATTGTAGACTTACTAGTTCTTTTAATCTATTGCTTACACATTATAACCTGCCTCCTATGCTTCCTCACCTTGAATTTAACTGGCCCAAGAGAGCCCTCTCAGAAGGCACTGTTTGATTGAAACATTTTTGGAAACAATGCTGACAAAATTCCAATAACTGCATTACTGAAAGGACTAGTTCCCAGCTATTTATGATTACAGAAACCTGGTCTTTACTCTTCATTTTACAGTAACTGGTTTTGGAATTCCCATGTTCAAAATCAACACAATGGCAGATAGTTTGTTTTGAATTTGAAATGTTTTATGAGAGATTTTTTTCCCTAAGGACACAGGACAGTAATGGGGACTAACAAAAGAAGCTTAAGAAAATTGAACATTGCTTTGGTGAGAAAAAATATTCGGAAATTTGAACCAATCTCTCTCCATTATAGCACTATATGTGCTTGTTTTTCAAGAGTAGCAAGAGCTGACCTAGGAGATTTTGTGTGTGTGTAAATCTTACCCTATCTGCCACACATATCTGATATTGTCACTTGATACTACTTAAAAACAAAACAAAAAAATCCCATTGATATTTAAGTAATTTACCCCACAATTCAATATTAAATTAAATATATTTAAAAGAGTTATATAATCTTCATCACAATCAACATTAGAACACCTCCTTTGTTTTTTTACTCTTTATTATTAGCCCCTCCTTTTTCCTCAACCTGCTCTAATCCTAAGACATTATTCATTTAGTTATTATCTCTATAGATTTACCTATCCTAGATTTCATATAAAGAAAATCATCACCAAAAAAAATCTACAATGCAAAAGTAATAACAACAAATAAAACACAGAAAATCTCAATTCTAAATAAAATAGAAAATAATAAACACTGGAATGAATTGGAAATGGGTCAAAAGGGAAAACAAATAATAAAGTGTTAAGTTTTAACCTAACTATATCTGCATTAAGATCCCTTATAGCACAATGAACCATGAGCTGGGTTTTTGAAAGCAAAGTCAACTATCCAACCTACCAGCTTTTCCATGGAATAAAGATAAAGCCACCCATTCCTTCAAAGATTCACAGTCACAAAATCCCTCAAGGAAAACTCAGCTCGTTTCTCCTGGATCACCACAGGTGATAACCACCTGGATGACAGTGAGTTTGAATTTAATATCTTCAATAATCCACTTTCCAATAATCCACTCTGTCCAAGGGCAAGAATATTCATATCCCAGGTCAGTCATCCAAGGGAGTTCACTGGATTTTTAATCCCCATGGGGACTCCTCAAGTAGACTTGGGGCTTTCAATGCCATCCATAGTTTTCTGCAAACCAAGGGATCATAATTTAAATTCTAATACAATTACCTCTTCTGATCTTAGATTTTATGATTTACAATCCTTGGCTTATTCAGGCCGCATCTGCTTCTTCTGTGGGAATTTAGCTGACACTTCATTTAAATGACTACTCATTGCAATGCAAGTCTTTAATACCTCACACGCTATTCTTTCTGATAGCTTGGCAACATTTAATTTCTGCACCACATTTTTCTACATAACCAATATCTTCAGGGATCACTTAATAAAGGGAAGTACTTAACAGCGCTATATCATAAAAACAAATAGTCCTTAAGTTAGAGCTTACAATTAAGAAAGAGTTCAAAATCCCTTTGTATAGCTGAACTACTAGTCCTCTTTAGAGATAATTTTATCATTCTTTTGAGAAATAATATAAGTATCTTCCATTGGACATTGGTAAATTTAATAATTCTTATTAATAATAATAATAATAATAATAATTAATAATATCATTAATACAGCCAATATTATAGAATTTGACATACTGCTGAGAAAGACAAATGTATCTTTAAAGGAATGCTTTATACATTAAAATAGTGAGTGCTCACTTATACAGATTAAAAATGCATGTTACTAAACACTGAGGGTTAGATACAAGGCAAACATTTCAATGGTATTCACTCTCTAAGGTAAGAATATGACTGTAGGACTAAGAATAGGCACAAAAAACCCTAAAAGCGTATGAAAATCACATACATGACATTCTTAAGTTGCCGATTCCTGGGCAACCTCAAATTCGATAAATTTGAACCAAAGCCCAGTGATTTCAAAATCACCAATCTGTGGCTAGAAATCATCTGCCTTTTCATCATATTAGGGTGTTTTAGCTTCAAGTTCAAAGGACAATTTAAATTCCTTTAATTTGCAGCAGGTATATTTAACAAAATTCCTAATTGACTTAGCATGGGTTACCAAATTAAATCGTTCTGGCATGGTCTATGAAGAATACAAAAAGACAAAACCTAAACCTTTGAAAAGACAAAAACCTAAAGTACAGATAACTTATATCATGAGTTCTAGGTAATTAATGGTTGAAAAGAAACAGTAAAAAATACATGATTATCAACAGAATACAGGGAATATTATCTCTTTGAGAGTCTATATAATTTAAAGTTAAGCATTTTCCGCAAAATCAGGTTGTCATTTTTTGGTTTACCTATAAGCAGAAATGAAATCCTCTTCTGAAGGACAGATGTATCCATTTCTACTGACCACCACTTAGTACTCTTGTACGAGTGTCATTAATTTGGCTTGAGTGTGGGACTATGCTATACAGCAGAAACTATTTGGTCTTCTTCCCCTCCCTACTAAATGAAAAATTCACTCCAGCTATGGAGAGGCTTCTTCTGAAGAAGTGGTTTTCAAGATGTACAAATAAAGAACTGATA
This sequence comes from Nesogale talazaci, assembly GCA_004026705.1. Classification (NCBI taxonomy): domain Eukaryota; kingdom Metazoa; phylum Chordata; class Mammalia; order Afrosoricida; family Tenrecidae; genus Nesogale; species Nesogale talazaci. Next base: position 244,364 of record PVJH01000652.1, read on the forward strand.
CATGGGTCAAAAGCATTGGACACATCACCACATTCCTTGGGAGACCAAATAAATGATTATAGGATCTGAGGAAGAAATGTCTGTCTTAATTGTTAGATTAATGGTCTCAATCAACATTTGTCTTTTTGATCAACTAATTTCATTCACTATCATGTTCTTCAAGTCTTTTTATATTTTGAGATGTTTTGTTGTTTCAAAAATGTTTTTCAGTGACAGTAGTATTCCGTTTTGTTTAAATATGAAAGTTTCTTTATCCATTCTTCTACTGATGGACTCTGGAGTTGTTTCTGACTTCCTACTCTTGTGAATAGTGCTGTGAAGAATATGGGAGTGCATTAACTGTTCCTGATATGTCTTTTACTTTGTGAGGGTACATACCCAGCAGAGGTACTGCTGAATCATATGTAATTTCTACTTCCAACTGTTTGGGGTCATGCCATATTGCTTTTCCCAATAGTCTTACATGCTTATAGACTTATTAGCAGTAGTTGAGAGTTCCAATCTCTCTGTGCCCTCTCCAGCATTTATTATTTTGTTCCCCCAAGTCTTAAAGCATAGAAAGAAACATAATTGGAGTTCCTTGAAGAATGCCAGAACTATTGTTTTGAGAAGACATCAATGGAAGAGCACAGAATGCTTTGGAAGAAGGCTCAGAGAGATGGAAACACTGCCTTCAGAAGTGAATAAACATAGGAGAATATGCTGAGAAATAATAACATCATATTTTGATATTTTGTAATAGAAGTTTATATGATTTTGAAGCAATACATTTTTTTATCTATTCTGATATATACAGTTTTAATATACCCAATAGGAGACACTATGCAACTCTTTGTTTCTTGCTAAGAGGGAATAGTGAATATATGAGTATGCTTCTCAAAATAAGGTTATTGGCTTAAAAATTAAAATTTATTATATTTTAGCTTCATTTCTTCTTTAGGCCAATATCATGTCCTTGAATTAAAGAAAATACCTCTTTTAAATATGTATTCATCCCTAAGCATGACGACTGCCAGCAGAGAACTGGGAGTCATCTGTGTCTGGTGGGTTGAATCCCAGTTATACCCTGCCCCCCCACACACACACACTGACTGCTTGCTTGATTTTATGAAGTCTTAGCCTCTTGAACAGTCACTTCTTTGCATCTACAGGCTTGTCAGTGAATTAATTTCAGTAATGCATTAAAAGAAATACTTGGCATATGCTCTGGCATAATATTTACTAAATAACATGATTTTTATTATTAATGACCACATATTTATACATATAATAATTGATATAAGATGACTCAGCTCTGTAAGATGAGTTGGAGAATTTTGTGACAATTCTCTTATTATTTTCTTCATGTATATTTATATATATATACACACAAAAATATATTAGGGTATAATTTATGTACAAGAATATCCTCCCAATATGAGTGCACTGTTGAATGAGTTCTGGTAATTGTATTATTTCTATTAGAGGCCATCCATTTGGTGAACCTCTTAGCAACCCTACTGTCACAGACCAAAACATTTCCTGTACTGCAACGGGTTCATAGTTGTGGTTATGTTTGAGCCTTCTGTTGCAGCTATTGTGTCAATTCATCTTTTCTTGGGTCTTTATGTTTTTTTGTTGTTGTTGTTTTTTGTTTTTTGTTTTTTTGCTGTCCCTCGTATTGTCATTGTGTGCAATCAGAAAACCTCCGCATGAGGAACCCATTCTGTCACTCCGAAAGCCTCCCTAAATGACACACAGACTTAGCACATGGCTAGTAGCCACAATGCTGGCAATTAAAATTTAAGCAGAGATGCATTAGATGAAGTTTTATGGCCATCTGCTCCTGAAAGGTCACTGCCTTGATTTCTATGGGGAAAAAATCTCATGACCACTAACAACAACAAAATTGCTCAAACAATTTTCATGTCGCTCCATGGTCAACAACCACCATTCCAGCCATGGAATCTGTCATGTGTTGATATGGTTATTTTCTTTTCTAGCATTCAAAATGAATGCAACAATTCAGTATGCAGCATTCAGCAAATGGCTTCTCTTACTTGCCATGGTGTTTAGAGATCCATGCATGTTCTTCCAACTACCCTTTGCCATCCAGTAAATTCCAACTCATCGTGGTCCTAAGGATTTTTGAGGTTCTAAATCATTATGGGAGCAAAAGCCCCATTTTTCTGCAGCCAACCACTGAACTGCCCATGCCACCAGCGCTCCTCAGGAGGACTGCATCACACAGTTGGTCCATTCACCTCTCATAGACTGGTACTCTTTATAGATTTTGACTTTGTGGAAATATTGCTATGACTGTTTGAATACATGACTTTTGTGAATATATTTCCTTTTCTCCAGGCCTTTGTATCCACAAAGAGGATATTGGGTCAGGAAGGGAAGCATGATAAACTGACTTAGATTGGGAAATCTTAGTTCACTTCTTCTGTCTGCCTCCAATGACAGTAATAGATAGTGGTTTGTGTCTGGTTCTCAGAATTCTCCTTGAACAGACTCCAAGGAGCCAGATTACCCTGTTCTATCCAGCTCATGATTCATTCAAATGTAATATGCACCTGGGTCGAGCTGGCATAAACAGATTTGTCCTCCCTGAAAATATGGATTTGAGAAATAGAGCCTTTTTCATTGGTTATTATGTATACTTAAGCTGGAAGTAAAGCAGCCTCCAAATGGAGACTAAGTACTGAAGGAGTGTAGGTGTGCATGTACCTATGTGAGAGGGAAGGGAGCTGCACCATATAAGCCAGGAGACATAGAAACAAGAAACCAGAAGAAACAATAGAAAAGTGAGGTCCATTCATTACGTTCTCTTCCTGTCTCAAAAAAAATCAGGGTGTTTTTCCCCTCTGATTTTGTCAGATATCATGATAGTCTTCCAATAAACAATCTCTTTTATTCAAACCTGGGCTTCTATTTCTGATAATTAGATCAGTCCAATGGTCCCTGAATAAGACAAATCATAAGTATTATGAAGATTTTTTTCAGCGTTAACTATATGCACAATACTTTAATAACCCCTTTGATATCTTCTTTCATTTTACCATCACAGTCCTGTGAGTATGGATTTTTTTATTCCCCTTTAAAATAAGTTTACCCCAACATTTAAAAATGAAGAAATTGAAGAAATTGGTTTAGAGAAATTAAATAATTTGCATAAAGTCATAGGATTGACACAGGGCTAAATATATGATTGGCTTTCCTACAAGTCTCTGCTATAAATTGCTTTTCCCTACTGTGTCTCAGTGGGTAACTGACAAAGACCTCTCTGTTTAGCTACCTTTCCTTTACATGTCTAAGGGAACGAATGCAGTCATGACCTAAAGAAAATTCATGCCAATAGATTCCGATTTCTGTGTGAATTCATATCATTTACTCACAAGGGGTGCTTATATGGCAGTGTAGAATACCCAGAGAAAGTTATGGTGAACAGTAAGTGTAGCATGTTAATTTAAGAGTAGTGAAGGGAGGGCTGAGCCCCGGTGGCGTAAGTGGTTGAGTGAGGGACTGCGGCCCTAGGGCTTGGCGGTTGAAATCCAGCGGCAGCTGTCAGGAGCAGCACTGGGTAGCACCCATGACCACCAGAGGCAGTGGTGGTCAACAAAAAAAAACCAACAAAAACAAAGAATACTGGAGGCATGTGTGTGGGTGAGTGCATCAAGATTATATTTTTGTAAGTAAAATTTAGAGATGTGAATGTTTCTCTTGAATTCTTGCTCACTTGTTTGGTTATTTGTTTTATCGAGGGTACGTACAGAATTTGTAATAGACTAATGGTGTATTTTTGTATATTACATGCGAACTGAGGTGAGAAAGTTAGTGGAGAAATTGAAGTTGCGTAAATGGCACAGAAAAGAAAGGGCGGGGCGGGGGCAGGGAGAATGGTAGGGGAAAGAGGTTTTCTTCAGTACTTATGAGGGAGCATTGAAAGCATACAAAACTCTCATTCTCCTGGCTGGTGGGCTTCTGAAGCAGATGCAGGGGCAGGTGACCATATGTTAGAGGCATACAGAAAGACTGTGAATATAGCCTTTGCTACTCTCTGGTCTTGGACTAATTGCATTTCTTTTCTCCAGTTTAGTGTTCTAAACTAACATGGATTGTTAGATCCCACAGGCTTCTTGTAAATTCCAAAGGAGTTAGTGGTATAGACTGAAGTAACATGTGATTAATATTAATTGAAATCATAACTCCTGAATACATTTGGAGATAATACATTCTCTTGCTTTGTAAATAAGGCAATACTAGTAAGAAGTAAATACTAAACCTCAGAACTTCTTTTTTCCCCAACAGTTTTATTGGCATGTAGTTTGCATATCATACAATTCAGTAGTTCAATCATTCAATCATGTCAATGAGACTTGTACAATCATTATCACACCAGTATTAGAGTACACACTCCCCCTGGTTAAATTGCCTGTAAAGTAAGTTATGCAATCACAATCTGTTCTAGTGGTGCCTCCCTCCTTCCTGCCTTCATTAATTATTCCTGAAATCTCCTTTCCTTACATCCCTCTATTCCCTATACCCCCTTGTATCAGTTATTATCCTTATGCATCCCCTCCTCCTGTGCTTCACAGCTGGAAGATGCAACCACAAAACAGTAAAAAGCTAAAGTGACAAGGGTAAAATCATAATAGTACAAAGGCAAAAATACAACTAATGTGTAAGAAGGAAAAGCCAGGGAAGAAATTTCTGTCACAGACAGAGTAATAGCTATTTACACCCAGAACAAATTCAGGTCATGTCTTTAGGGTGGTGAACTGGCCAAGTACTGAGTTTAATTGAGCATAATAAAGATGAAAATGATCTCTGCCTGATAGGAAGGCTTTTCAAACTTGACTGTGGCTAGAGTGTTTCTGCCATTGACTCAGTCTGACTAGATACTGTGCAGATGGGTTTGGGGCTCTAAACATCTTCCTTATCGCTTCACAAATAGGGTGTTAATATTTTTGCTCTGATGCTTTCACCACACCATATTCGAATTTTGTAATTGTTGTCTTTGCATCACATAAGCTGGTGTGCTTCTTCTGCATGGACTTAGTTGACAGCTTGTTTCGTGGGGCTTCTTGCTTGAATATATGCCTCTAAGACCCCAGACACTTCTCTGATTGATAGCTGGGCACCATCTGCTTAGTTCGCCACACTTTGCTGTAGACTCTTATCTTCAGTGATCACATCAGTGAGTATCCAGCAGATTCATGATTTAAAAACTGAAATTCTTAAATTGGAGCTAGAATATAGTGCTAGTCCCAAACCCATTCCTGGATCTATGCTGCTGCTTCTTCTTCTTCTTCTTCTTCTTCTTCTTCTTCTTCTTCTTCTTCTTCTTCTTTCTTCTTCTTCTTCTTCTTCTTCTTCTTCTTCTTCTTCTTCTTCTTCTTCTTCTTTGATTTGGGAAATAATGCATATGTCATATTATTCCATAGTTCAATCATGTCAAACATAATTGTACTATTGCTTCCATAATCAGTCACCAAATATACTTTTCCTTCCTGGGGTTCTTGCCTTCATCCTCTTTTCTCCTCTACCCCTCTCTTTCTCCTATCACTCTATACTCCCTTCCCCCAAAACCCTTGTTCTATTTTCTTTCCCTATAGCAGCAGTTCTCAACCTGTGGGTTTCAACTCCTTTGAAGATCAAACAACCTTTTCACAGGGGTCGTCTTAAACTATCAGAAGATAAATATTTCACAATATATAATTACATATTGTTTGGTGATTAATCACTATGCTTTAATGATGTTCAATTTCTAACAATGAAAATACACCCTGCATATCATATTTTACATTATGATTCATAAAAGTAGAGAAATTATAGTTATTAAGTAGCAATGGAAATAATTTTATAGTTGGGAGTCATCACAACATGAGGAACTATATTAAAGGGTCATGGCATTAGGAAGGTGGAAAGCTACTGCACTATAGCTCAATGTCCCTGTATTTCATTTACCAAAAAACAAAGAATGCCATACCTTCAAGAAAATGGCCCCCAATGGTAGCACACATCCGAGATACACACTAATATAAACAAACACAAACAGAATATAACAGAATGGCTGGCAAAAGATTGCCATAATAATATGTATCTTAATATAGCCTTGGTCTCAATGACATTAAATTAGATTTTGACTTTCTCTCCTTTGGATATTAGAGAAGTCCACATTTGTGAGTACTATTCCCTGACTTCTTGTTAGAATGACTTCAAATTTAGGTAAAAATCTAATAGGTTCTATTTGTAAAATACTAATTTAGATTGTTCTAAATATCTTCTAATAATAAGTAAAGAGGGTTTAAACATGAGTTTTAAAACATTAGGCATGAAAGGATACGTTTTTAAAATTTTGACAGTTTTATTGACATTTGACTTATATACAGTGCATAGTAAACATATTTTTAAAGTTATGTAATCATCACTACAGTCAATTTTAAAACATTTTCTTCATTTTTTTTCTTTTTAATCCTAGCTCCCCATTTTCCCTAATCTCCGCTGTCATAACCCTAAGAAGCTACAAAGCCAGTTACTGTCGCTATAGATTTACCTTTCTCTCCATTTCATATGGAGAAAAATATATACAAAAACAAAAGGAAAAATAACATTAACAAAATAAAACAAATTTAGTTGAAAGATAATATAAAATAATAAAACCTAGAGCAAATTTTCAATGGGTTAAAAGGGAGAACAAATAGCAAGGTGTTACATTTTAACTAATTGCAGCTGCATTAGTCCATCCTCCAATGTACTCTGAGAACAAGTTGACTCACATCCATAGTCAGTGATCACTGGAGGATTAATCAAAATGGGTACCCTCTAGAAAGTAAGTGTGCAGAAATTAAGCTCTGATATCCTCCCCTCCTCCAGTGTTGGATTTCATTATTGTCCTTGGATTATGTAGATGGTTCTTGCTTTAAGAAAAGTCTTGAAGACCCCCAATGCTCTTTTTTTTTTCATACTGCTGATATTGTGGTTAGCAACCCAATGTGTAAATACTATGCCACCAGAGCATACATCGGAATTTAGGCGATAGTATGCTTTATTGTGAATCACTTTAATACACATACACACCTTTGTTTTCTCTTATCAGTCCTGACTGTTGTTCTGTGTAAACTAAACCAAAAAACACATTGCCATCCAGTGAATTTCCTAAGGAAGACTCTGATGGCCAGAGTGGAATTGCTCTCTATGGTTTTCAAGAGCAGAAATCTCAAAATTCTTCATGAATGTACACTGTAAGTTCAGCCTGCTCTCACAGAATGGTTGTTGAGTTTGAAACACCAAACTTAAAGTAATTTACTGTTTATCCTGCCACATAAGGGATCCTTTATTATTCTGTTCACAAGACTATAATATCAATGTAATTTTAAGCATTAATGGGATCTTGAGAGTCTCATGAAAATGTTCTTAAATAATGTGAAAATGCCAAAAATAGACTCTAAAATGTTATCAAGACAAACAAAACTGTCAGAGTGAGCTTTTGACATCTGTCCACTTATTCTTGCACTAAAATGAGTGATATAAGAACAACAGGAAATAAATGACTGGCCATTTTTAATACAGGCTTAGAATTCTCAGCAGGAAAAAGAACAATGTGTTCATTTAAAAAAAATGTATGAATCTTGTATTGGGAAACTCCAAAGATACCTTGAAATCAGACATTTTATAGGACTTCAGTTTAAATTCCTGGCACTGTCAGCTTAATTTAGCTGAACTATAAATATATTTTTTATAGTAATCAGCCAGCCTAACTGGAGATACGAAGGATTTGCCTTCATGTGCTCTTAAAACAATAGGCTATGAAACCTTACAGTGATTCAAACATCTCCAACAAGTTGCATCCACAAAGTAAACCTAAACTAACAAGCTCAGCTCAGACATGATATTACCCCAGCACAGAGGAGATTGTACAGTTTTTGACCTTAAAATTGCTTTGATCCCTGTATTGGTTTCCAAGGATCAAAGCAAAATCACTCTCCAGGTGATTCTGAGTCATGGTGCCCCATCTGGTTCAGAACACACCTGTGCTCCACGGGGTTTCAAAAGCTCGTCTTTCAAAAGTCGAACTCTTGGAACTTGTTCTGAATGGACTAAAACTTCCACTTTTTCTTGTTCGTAGCTTGCACCATTCAAGAAACTTTCCATCTGACAAGATTACCATAGTGTCCCTTCCTTTTTACAGTGTTGTATTCTAGAAACTACTTTGAAAGTAGCAATTAAACTGATTACCCTTAAGGATTCCCAGGCATCTATGGAGATGAGATGTATACTGACTCTGAAGACACACTGTATTTGAATTTATCAATATGCAGTATTGAGAACACCTTAGTAGTACAGTGGTTTAGCACTCAGCTACTAATCAAAAGGTTATCAGTTAAAATCAATCTTCTATGTCATCAATCTTCTATGTCCAGCTTGATTTCATAGCCAGTTAGTCTTGGAGAACCTACAAAGCAGTACTACACTATCTTACAAGGTTGCTATGATTCAGAATAAATTTTACAGTCATGGGTACTAGTGGGATAATTTTTACCTGGAGAAAAAGAGTAAAAGTATTTGAAAAGAGAACCTGCAGAGGCTACTACTGTCTTTTATAAGACCCATTTACTTTGGTAAAATGTAATTCAAATGATTTTATTTTGTCCAACTGAACTCTGATGTAAGTTATACAATTCAGGAAAGATGACAGCTTAGTTATTCGAAGGGTTTTTTTTTCCATTCCATAAGGTCTGATCAATTTCTTACCTCTCCATCTTTAATTTATCATAGTTCCCGAAACAATCACTCACCCCCATCTCCACACATACCTACTACAAATCCAAAACCCATTGCCTTTGAATCCATTCCTAGGGAAGAGAGCACCATCATTCTCTCTCAGAGCAGCTGGGGCCCATGAGCTTTCAGCTCTGTGGTTCGCAGTCCAGTGTTACCAGTCTGACAGTCTGACCAGGGCAGCGACCCATATCTTGAGGCTAAACAATTGTATGGTGTCTGTTTTTCTCTTACTTGACTACACTGAAACTGAAATTTTTGCTTCTGTTACTGACCTCTCACATCCCCCCACAGTGTGTTAAATATATATGCAACAAAGCATTTGCCATTTCATAGGGATGTCTAAACACACACACACACACACACACACACACTAATATTATGCTGTTTCAAACTCAAAAAGGACTTGTAGAACAGACTAAAAGAGCCCTTTTGGGTTTGTAAGACATTAAGCCTTTAAGGAAACAGACATTTTCATCTTTATTCCTTGGAGTGCTCTGACCATGCAGTGAGAAGCTCACCATGCCATAAGGGTTTTTAATCTAGGTAAGGTGCCTGCAAATAATGGGATATCCCCCACCTTTTCTTCCTTCAAGTTCCTTAAAATGAAAGAGGAAACAGATAAGAAACACATTTGGCATGTGAATTTAGTTCTGAAACCATTTTCAATTTTAACCTAGGATCAACTTTATTTCCCTGTAGTTTCCATGATGATTGATTGGCAAGCTCAAAATGATGATCCCTGCAGTTTCCCTGCATCTTATTTTTGATATGATCAGAGAAATAAAACATTGGGGGAAAAATCATAAGTCCACAGGCTCACTTCCTAGGTTTATCAAGAGTCATTATTCAGCATCTGCTATGAGCATGTAATTGTCACAATCATTCATGTGTCAGAGTACAGCTATTGGGTATCCCCCTAAAGGTTTTCAATGGCTGATGTGTTGGAAGTAGATTGTCAGCCATTCTTTTCTATTCTTTTTTAATTATTACTTTGTCTTTAATACATATATCATATCATTCTATATTTCAATCATGTCAAGTAGAATGTACAATTGCTACCACAATCAGTGTACAAACACTCATTTTTCTACATGGCTCCTTAACTTCATTACTTTATATCTCTCCACCACCACTGTACTCCCCTTTCCTGAATCCTGTTTAATACTTGTGGTCCCTATAGGTTGATTAGTCCTTGGTTGCATACACTGAAAAACAGGAAAACATATAACACAGCTACCATTGGGTGACCTATATTGTTATAAAGTCTCCGAGGTACATTTTGCTATGAACAAACATAAATTAAAGAAAACAATGCAAATCAAAAATACAGAAAAAATTGAAAGGCAGATCAAGTCCAGCCTATATCATAGGTTGAGTGGGGTCTACTGCCAAGGGTTTAATTGTTCAAGTCAGAATAATGCCTTTCATCCTTTGTAAAACTCTGTCTCAATCACTCTGCTTCGTGGCCATTTTCTTCCATCCCTCAATTTTAGGTAGGGGTGGTCTCTGGAGTCTTATTTCCTAGCTAGTTCCACAAATGAATCTTGGGTTCCCCGTGTCATCCTTCATATTCTCACAAGTTAGGCTCTGATCCCTCCTTTGACTTTGGATTATATGAATCCCAATCCTTCAGTGACCGATGATGGTGTTCTTCTTGCATGTGAAGTTAGTTGACATCTCACACAAATGGCTGCTTGTTTGTAGATAAGTCTTTAAGACCCCAATGTATGTTATCTGATTGCAGGAACAATCAAATTTTCTTGCCACATTTTGCTACAGCACCCCATCTTCTGTGTTTCCATCATGAGGGAGAGTATTAAGCAAGACCATGATGTAAGAACTAATCATTCCTAAATTGTAGTTAGAATTGATTGCAAGCCCCACACCCATGCCTGGATCTATGCTTTTTCCCCCTTCTTTTTTAAAATTTACTTTAATTTAGGAATTACATATTTCATATCATTCCATAGTTCAATCATGTCAAGTAGAATTGTACATTTGCTTCCAGGATCAGTCTGCAAATATAGCTTTCCTTCCTGGGCTTATTGACATAATCTCTCTCTTATCTCCCTTACTCTCCTGTATTCTCCTTCACTTCTATATTCCCTTTCTTGTTCTATTTTCTTTCCCTATAGGCTCAGCATCTCAAACAGAAAAAACAAATAACACATCTTCAAGATGGTGACCCTCAATAGCGACACACATCTGAGATACACCATAACATGAAGAAGCATAAGGACAATATAATAAAATGACCATCATAGAATTGCCAGAGTAATATGCCTCTTAATAAAGCACTTATGTAACAAGGTCTTATTTGTCCACCAATGAACAGTTCACTTCTCTGGATACAGCTGTCTTCTTCTTCCTCAGATATCACATATTTTCCAGCTTATGTCCTCAGGTTACAAGTGTGTCTGAGGCAGAGTCCAGGTCACCTGGTGGAGTTTCTGTACAGGGTTTTGAGTATGCCATGTGCCATGAAGATCCAAGATTTCCTCACATGTTTATTCACCCTTAAAATATCATCCTTTGTGAATCATCTGTTCAGGTCTTTTCAGATCTTCTAAGAGAGCTATTAGTTCTTTTCTTGTAAGCTTATAAATTTTTGTAGATTTTAGTAATTACCTTTTTCTGTTATTCTGTTACTCAGTATTTTTTCCAGTCTGTGGGTTCTCCTTTTTATGCTTTTAATTAAGTCTCCTAATGTACAATTGTTTTATTTTGGTAGGTCCCATTCATCTATTTTATCTTCCATGAAGTATATTTCCTTTATTATATCTGATACCCTGTATATTCCCTACAGTAGGAATCCAAGCTTTGTCTTAATTTCCTCATAGATGATCCTGATAATGGTGGGGGTTTGGGTTTTTTGTTTGTTTGTTTGGTTGGTTTTGGTTTTTTACATTTAGGTCTTTGATCCACCCTGGGTGGTTTTGTTTGTTGGTTTGTTTTGTTTTGTTTTTCATCATAGAGGAAGATATAGCTCTTGTTTCAGTCTTCTGCTAGAGGATATCCAGCTTTCCAACAACATTTATTGAAGTGGGCATCTGCTTCCCAGCTAACATTTTCTGGGACCTTTGTCAAAAATCAATTGTCTGTATGTGGATGTTTATGTTTCTGGGTTTTCTGTCCTGCGCAATTAAATGGAGTATCTATCATTACACTAGTACCAGGGTGTTTTGACATCTGTGACTTTAAAGTAGGTATGAGGTCAGGTGATGCAAGACCACTTACTTTGTTCTCCTTCTTTAGAAATTCTTTGCCTATCCTGTCATACTTCCCCTCCCATATGAACTTCATGATTATTTTTTTCCATTTCTTTGAAGAATTATCTGGAAATTTAGATCAGCATTGTACTGAATTTGTAGATTACTTCAGGTATTATTGACATTTTCACTATGTTGAGTCTTCTGATCTACGAACATGGAATGTGCTTCCTTTTTGGTTTATTGCAGTAATGTTATGTAATTTTCTCCATATAGGACTTTTTTTTTATTTGTTAGCTTTATTTCTACATATTTCAGCCTTAGTGTGACTATTGTGAATGGTACTGATTCTTAGATATATTTTTCTATATTCCCATTACTGTTATATAGAAGCCCAATTGATTTCTGCTTGCTAATCTTGTATCCTACTACTCTACTAAATACCTCTATTGTTTCCAGCAATCATATTGTTGCCTCGTTAGGATTCACAGTAAGTAGAATCAGACAGTCTGCAACTAACAAAAGTTTCACATTTTCTTTACTCAATTGTACTCTCATGATCTTATGCCTTTGTCTTACGGGTTAGAACTCCCAGCACAATGTTGGATAAAACATTACTCAGTGAAAATGTTTTCAGTTATTTTTTCCCATCAAAGGGAACATTGGCTGCTGGTTTTTCACATATGATTTTTATTGTGTTGAAGATTTTCTCTTTTTGGGGGCGGGAGCACCACTGCCCTCTGGTGGTTGTGGGAACTACCCAGCCTTGCTCCTGGAGAGCCGCTGCTGGATTTGAACCGCCAAGTGCGTGGGTCGCAGTCCCACACTCAACCACTATGCAGCCGGGGCTCAACCCTGAAGATTTTATCTTCTCATCACCCTCTTGAGATTCTTTATTAGGAATGGGTGTTGGATGTTATCAAATGCTCTTTCTGCATCAATGGACATGATGATACAGTCCTTCTTGTCCTTGTTAATATGGTGAATTACATTAATTGCTTTTGGAAGGTTGAATCATCCCTACATACCTGGTATGAATCCAACTTGATCACGATGTATATTTTTTGTTGTGCTGCTGAAATCTATTGGCCAGATTTTGTTGAAGATTTTTGCATGAGAAATATTTGTCTGTAATGCTCTATTCTTTTGCAGTTTCACTCATATTTGGTATCAGGGCTTTGTTGTACTCATAGAACGAGTTCAGATATTTACTATCCCTTTTGATGTTCTGGAAGACTTTGGGTAGGACTGCTGTCAACTTTTCTCTGAATGCTTGGTAGAATTCTCCTGTGAAGCCATCTGAACTGGGGCTTCTTTTAGTTGGGAGTTTTTTGATGACTTTGTATATTTTGTCTTTTGCTGTGGGTCTGTTCAAATTCATAATGTTTATATGCATTAGTTTGGGGAGAGAGTGATTTTCCAGGTATTCATTCATCTCCAACTTATTGAATTTGTTAGAATGCAGTCTTTCATAGGACTGCATAATTAATCTTTTTATTTCATTATGGTCTGTGGTGACTTCCCCTATTTCATCCCTGATTCTAGATATTGATGTCTGATCCTTCTATTCCTTTACTGGCAATTTGTTAGTTTTGTTGATCCTTTCAAAGAACCAAATGTTTGCTCTCTTTATATTTCTATTGCTCTTCTGTTTTCCAGTTTATTATCTCTGCTCTAATTTTTCTGATTTCTTTACTTTTGCTGTGTGAAGAATTATGCCGTTGACTCCATTCTAACAGATGACAGTGCCATGTTAAGGTGCTGACCATAATTCCCTCTTCCTTTTTCACGTGTACATCCATTACAAAAAGTGGCTCCTGAAAGTTGCCATTTCTGTGTCCCATAGGTTTTAATATGTTGTATTGCCATTATCTTTGGTTTCTAGGAACTTCCTAATTACCTCTCAAATTTGGGTTAATGTGCATTCTTTTTGAGATGTGTATTGCTGAGTCTCCAAGTGTTTGTCTTTTTTGTGTGTGTTCTTTCTAATATTGATTTCCAACTTTATGCCACTGTGGTCAGAGAAGGTGGTTTGAATGACCTTTATGTATTTGAATTTTCTCAAGCTTGCCTTGTGTCCCAGCATGTGGTCTGTTTTCAGATATGAACTGGGTGCATTGGAGAAAAATATGTATTTTTCTGTTAGTTGGAGCACTCTAAACTCTTCAGTTTCTTTCTTGAATTTCTCATTTGTTGTTCTTTGAGAGCCTACAATTGAAATCACTTACTATAATTGTTGGTCCAGTGATCCATCTTTTCATATCTTTGAGGATTGGTTGATGGATTTTTTAGGGTATTTCATTGGGCACATATATGTTTATCATGTTTATGGTCTTGGTCTATTGATTTCTTGAGCATTATGTAATGCCCATTCTTATTTACATTACATTTTTATGTCATGTAATTTGAGGCCTATTTTTTACCAGAGATTATTATTGCCACCCCTGTATTTTTATTGCCATTAGTTTGGTAAAATTTTTGTCATCCTTTGACACTCAGTTTAATTTTATCTGTAAGTTTGAGAGGTGTCTCTTAAAGGCAGCATTTTGATGGATTTTGTTGTCTAATCCATTTTGCTACTCTGTCTTTTAATAGGTGCATTTAAACCATTAGCATTCAATGTAATTAGCTGTAGTTTAGTTGCTGTCATCTCACACTGTGTTTGATATTTTCCTTTGTTTTCCTTTTAAAGGGTAGTATGTATCTTTGAGAAGTTTATTCCTATCTTTGTTTCTCTACTGCATCTGTAATGTTTTCAGGACTGTTTTCAGTGTGTTGGTTTCTGGGTGGTATTACATCCTGTGATGGTCTCATGTTTCTATGCTGTGGTTATTAATTTTCTGTCCATAAAGAACTGATAGGTTGTTTGTTTATTTTTTGTAATGCTGATTTTTTCAAATTCTCTAAAATTTTCCTTATTTGAGAAAACTTTTATTTCTCCCTCAAATTTGATAGAGAACTTTGCAAGATCAAGGATTATTGGTTTGCTTTGTTGATTTTGTGGAATATGTTGCTCCTGTTTCATCTTCCTTTTTTGATCCCTGCAGAGAAATCTGAGCTTATTTCTGTTTACTTTTTTATGTAACTTCTCTTTTCTCTTTACCTACTCTCATGATTCCCCCACTTTCCTTGAAATCAGATAATTTGACTACTATATGTCTTGATGTACTTTGTGGTAGGTTTAATCTAATTGGTGCTCTCTCTCCTTCCTGAATGGTTATTGTCTCTTCCTTTGTGATATTGTGGAATATTCTCCCAAAAAGTACCTTACTATTTTAACTGTAGACTTATTTATTTCCACCTGTTCAGGAACCCAGTAATATGAATATTATTTTGTTTCATTGAATTCCATCAGAAGAAGGTGAATTCCATCTTCTTCAGGCTTTCTTCAGATTCTTTTGTTCTTCTGTTTCATTGCTTTTCTCATTTGCTAAATTTTGCTTGGTTATCTTTCAGATCACTGATTTGATTTTCTACTTCATTCTACTGGTGAGATTATTCCCCTTTTTAAAAAAATTTCTGCTACCCATTCCTTAAGTTTTGGATTTCCCTTCAGTGTGAGAATTCTAGTATCTCTCTCTTTTTTTCATCTGTTTTAAGAATGATCCCCTAATTCTTGTACAACCCTAAAGAAAATCCGTATGCATTATTTCTCTGTCAGATCAAGGGCTGTTTCTTCTGTAGGACATAGGGTTTGAGTCATCCTCAGTATTGACTTTTGTTTCTTAGATTTTTTTTTTATTGTAGCTACTGGTGTTTGTTTTTTCTGTTGCACCATGGTTGTAACCTTCTGAGATGTTGGGGAGGGATGGCTTGTTCAGTTAGAGGAGGATCAGATAGGTGCGAGAAAATGTACTATGTGTAGATGAGGAGGGAGTATTAACTCTGTGAGTAGGGTGATTAGATAATAGGTACTCAGGAGTAGGTTTTAAGTAGTGGTATTAATTGTAGAATGCCTTCCCATTAAGTATATCCATTTTTAATGAGTTGGAACAGAGGGTTATTAGAGAAACAATTTTACTTGGTAAGTTAAAGGAGATTGTGTGTGTTACTGAGATTAAGGGAACAGGCTCCAGAGATTATGTTGATTGGTGTAAATGAGGGGTAAATTGAATCTACCAGAGTCACTTGTCAATCCTATATATCATGAAGGAAGAGTGCAGTCCTGCCACTATTATGCTTGAAATAGTGAGATACTGTACAGTTCCAACTATCCTTTCCTTATGTGTGGTCCTATGGTGGAAATGGGCTGGTATAATGGATGCCCCAGGTAAGTAGGGGGCTTCTGACCAGACAGAAATCTGGCTAATCCCTGGTTCTGCAGGCTACCTAGTCAAGAGCAGAAAAGACCCTGAAAAACCCAGAACTACTACATTCCATTTTTTTCTTGTGGGATCAAAAGTTTTGTGTTTACTTCCTCAAAACAAAATAGAAATAGATCTAACAACCTCTTGGAGCTAGGTGCACTGCAGATTCCAGCCTTGCCTCTTTTACCCCAGGGCCTAATGCTTCTTTAACTCCAAATCTATAGATCCAAATCTATAGCACCCCTGCTACTATGGAAGAGTGGTGCGGTTCAGCCAGGGATGAGACTCAATGGATAGTCTACCCTGGGGACTATCTACTCCATCCTGTGGTCCAGGTTCCTAGGGACTCCAGGAGTCCCAGGGATGTCCTGAAGATAGATTGACACGGACCACCTTCCCATGCTGTTAAGTCCCAGAACAGGGGCTGGGGTAAAGGGAAAAGACAAGGAGTTGCTCTCCCACTGACAAAGGAGGTAAGTTGTGCATAGGTGCTGTAAAAAGAGGATGCTACACTCTGCATAGTACAATGTAAAACAACAACAATAGCAGCAAAAACATTTCTTATTTCAGTTTCCAAATTTGGCTTTCTCATCTGTAAATCTTTTGATCATGGAGCAAGTTTTTCATATAGGCAATCCTATATCAGCACCATCTTCCTGGAAGTCTAAAGCTCTTTTTAAAGCCACTTATGATTGAATTTGATTTGCTGTATTGTTGTTGCTATTAGGTGATAAGTAATGGTACCAACTCATGGAAAAGCTATAAACAAAATGGTAAAATACTTGATTTTATGCTGTCCTCATATTGTGGTAGTCACTGTGTAAATCCATCTTGTCAATGATCTTCTTTTTCTCTTACCTTCTATCAATCATTATACTATCCTTCTTAAAATACTGGCACCTCTAATCACATGCAAAATAATGGGGCCAAGTCTCTTCATCCTTGGTTCTAAATAAAATCCCACTGTACTTCCTTCCTACAAGACATATTTGTTCACATCCCTGGCAGTTTTTAATGTATTCGATATTTTTCTTCAAAAGCATTATATTTTCTTTGGTATTGAAAATGGTTTCTATCAACTGGGGTAGGTCAGGATTACCAATGGTTTGACAGGACCTGATCTGACCTAATGTAATCAAATCCCAAATGGGATCTGCTTTGAGCAGCCATCAGTTATATGTTTACGGTAAAAAGCCACACTTTTATTCTAATCACAGCCCTGTTGCAATTAAAAGGAACTTTTCTCAGGGATGTGAAATGATTCTCATATAAGTGAATACCCTGAAAAAGCTTTCTTTCTTTCTGTTGGATATGAATCTTGCATCTGACTTATCAATCTCCAGTTCGTGAAGTTGAGCCAGTGGTCACTGTGTTATCTACCCATCCTAGGAGCCATTGATGGCCTGACAACTTGCTTGCTCACCTTGGATTTATTTACCTATCTAGACATAAATTTAACATATTGATCCTAAATTCAGCTAACTCCATAGCCTCCAGCTTGTGGACTTCTTTTCAATCTTGGGTTTATGAGTCCTTGAAGTCACAGAAGTCAACAACATCTCACTCACTCACTGGAAGCTGCCAGAACATGGATTTGCCCATTTCCAGAGCAGTGTCAATTTCTTGTTATAAATTTATCTCTCTATATATATATTTGAGAGCATCACTGTTTTTGCTTCGGTAGAGAACCCCACCTAAGAGAAACTTCCTTTACAGTATCATATCACACAGTCTCATTTTAGTCTGATAGAAAGAGTGAAGGTTTGAACTGCTGGTATTGTTAGCAGCTCAATTGTGGTCCAGTGTGTCAACAGGGCTCCTTAGGTGAAAGAGGTAATTAAAATTTAGTCTGAAAGCCTCAAGACAGATAATCTTATTTTTGAAAACTCTTTTGTTCTTCCAAAAAGTTTTGTTCTCATATTGCTTTGATAAAACCCCAGTGCTTTCTATTTTAGCTACTTCTTCAGCTTTACTAAACCCGAAAGAGATGAACAAAGATGATCCCTTGGTTCTCAAAATTTACTCTTTTAGCCTTTAGACAGAAAAAAAGAGGTATATTTCAAGGAAAAAGTGAACACATATGTAGACCAGGAAAATACCTTGCGTTCAGACTGCATCTGTACTTAAGTTCCCATGGAAACAGTATTATGTTAGTGATTTGCTTTTATGTAATGTAGTATTACAGGGAAAATAGTTCTCTTTCATTATTCAAATGCTTTCCTTGTGCTTGAGCAAATTACAGGAAAGTCATACCTTTGAAGGCTGCTAAATAGTTTAAACTGGTTTACCACATTACATTCAGAAGAGTATTTCATTTAAAAATAAAAATGGACTAAAACTATTTCGTGCATTTTTATACATATGTTTTGATGAATTACTGATGTTTCACAATAAAAGAAGCCTATATCTTTAGGTAAAATCTATTACAGGAATTTTTCTTAAAGCTACATAGTAAGCTTACATACAGATACTGCTCATGGAGATAAACCAAATAGTTACTTTTATTATGATGTAGTCACAGGAACTTGAGTGCATAAAGGTTAACACAATCAGTTTTCTATCATTTTCTCAGAATATCACTTTCCTCCAAATTTCCAGCATTCTGTGTCCTTGTCATTGATGCTCTATTGTGCAGCCATCCACTTTTCTTCCAATTGTATATCTGATTCCACAAGTAATTACAGTATTCTTAGAATTTGCAAGTATGAACTAGGAAGTATAAATCAATGAGCCATACCTGAAGCCCTAGAATACATTCCAGTTCACAGTGACTGTTTAAGACACACACACCTATGGGTTTTCTAAGACTATAGATATTTAAAGAAATAGAAAGTCTCTTCTTAACTATTTCACTAAGGGAATAAAAAGAATGAGTCCCAATTAATACCCTCTACTAAGGTCATGTCTTAATTCCAAACAATTCCTCTTTGTTAGTAAAGAACACCCTCCAAAAGGGGACTACAGTCACAAGTGTATCAAGTCCAGAATTATATCTCATGAGGGAATATGTCTAATAGGGCTGCATTTCCTGGCTATAACTCACCTACATTTTACAAAACAATTTCTATTCCACCACACCCAGTGATATGAAGAGCTCCCCAGTTCATTTGCTATTGACAGTTTTTTGCAACTGAGTCCCCAGGTCACAGTCAGAGTCAAGATCCTTAGACATATATATCTTCATGCTGCAGGTAGAGAGGGCCTTTGAGAAAACTACTTTGAAATGTATTTCCTTCATTCCTCAAAATAGCAATAAATGTTTTCCTATACTCATATTGTGGAGTTTTCATACAGCTTATATATTTTCCAATCACATCTTCAGTCTATTACTTATTTATATGCTGATTGGCTTTACGTGGCATATTTCCTCTAAAGAACTTGAGAAATTGAAGAATTTCTTTTAGAAAATGAAAATATATATCCTTTTTTCAACTATGGGGTTGATGTTGCCATTTTACATTCTCCTTTATGTGTTATGGTGTGGTTATTTCAAAAAGCACTCACATCTTTAAATCTTCTCTTTCAAAATTCAACCACCAAGAAAAAAGAAAAACCTACTGAAACAACTGACCAATATTCTTTTATTAGAAAAATCAATCTCATTAGGAGCTCTTAAAATTCAATTTCTTTAGTCACGAACTAAGCAGATAATCATCATTCAAGGATATTTATAGATGATACAAGTGCAGAGTAAATAAAATTGGCCTCTATAACTGTCATCAAACTTTTCAAAACTTTTTTGTTTATCTCAAAGGTATTCATCAAGTGCTGGTAAATATTTTCCCTCAATTTCTATTTAGGCCAACACACATCAGAAGGACTCAAAGGATATTTGGTGACTAAATAAGTGGTGAAAAGATGAAAAATGTAAAATACATATGACCCTTAATTTTGACATAATGTATTCCTAGGGACTATTTCCTAAAGTAAATTACTGAAAGGCATACCACTTGCTATAAAAATGCTGCTGCTTTTGTTTATACATATGATTGGACAATGACAACAGATAAAATAAGAAACATCAATGATTAATATACAACTTCGGCATCATTGCTAGTTACCATTGTAATTTCAAAGATTGGCTGTTTTTCATAAATAGATCTTCATGACTTTCTCCCTAGTCTCTCTAAATGTAAAACCATCAAAGCCAACCATAAACCTACACACACAGTAGAGTGGTGTCTGTGTGGTAGATTTACCAGCCACCAATTGAACCTGAGTCTCCGACATAAAAGATGAAAACATTGAACTTCCCCTTCCTCTAGATTTCTATTAAGAAATTATATTGAAATGGCATTGTGAAGGCCAATTGGAAGTATAAGAGATGGGACTTCCTGGTGAAATAAAATGACCCAAACCTGAAACCTCTCTGACTTAGACCTTTGTTGTTGTTGTCGTTGTTGTTGTTGTGTGCCACCATGTTTGGTCCAACATATAGCCTCAAGAACAACAGAAGGAAACACTGCCAGGGCCTGTGCCATCCTCACAACTATTCTTATGCTTGACTCCGTCGTTGTAACCGCTGTGGCAGCCCATCCTGGTGAAGGCTTTTGTCTATTTTTTCACTGCCTCACTATTTTACTAAGCATGAGTTCCTTCTCTAGGGACTGGTCTCTGCTGACAACAGGCCAAAGAATATGAAACACCCACATGGGAAACGTGACTGACTTAGTGAAGATATGTCTCATTGCAACATACTCAGAGAGAAAAGGATGGATGCCCTGGACCCCACTCTGCTCCTGTTGTTTCCCATTATTGTGGAAATCACTTATCTATATCTATTTTTGTTTGTAGAAGCAAATTCACAGAAATAAATATATGGGCTATAGAGAGATAAAGAAAACAAAGAATAAATACTGATAGCATATAAAATTAAAGGTTATGGAAATAATAAAAGAAATAGTTTCCTACTTTAGAGTAATTTAAATTTAATTTATGTCAAATGGCTATATTTTAAAACAGACAAACATATACTATGCATGCATATAACCCATTAAGATGAAAAGTAGGTAGGCAGACCTTGACGTGTGGGAAGTAGGGAGGAGATCAACAACGAATTTAAATCTTATTGCAGACATAAGGAATTTAAAAGAGCATTGCTGAAAACTGTCATGGTCACAGTAGGCTTAAGATAATTGCAGAAAGAAATAAATGGGAACAGAAACTTGAAGGATACAGTTGATCAGAGTTAAGTTTATATGTATGGAAGTGAGATAAAGAGTAGATAATTTATATTCCTGAAAAGGGGATAAAATAATTAAATAATTAATTAAATAATAAAATAATTAATTAAAATAATTAATAATTAAAATAGAAATAGAAATAAAAACTAAAGCTTATAATACAATAATATTTTCTTGAAATCAATTAAAACTAGTACTCTAAAAGATCTATTGTGTTCTAAAGAAAGATGATATAATGTTAACATCAAGTTTTACCCTGATGAATATGAAAAGTTTTCTCTCAGGATGAAAAAAGAAAAATAAACTTGTATAAACTTATTTATGGCAGAGTTCAATGCCAGACCAAATTGGTAATGACAGAAATTGGTACCAAAGACCTTTATACCCACCTTAGATTTTATATTACCTTGACTGGTCTAGGAGCCCTAGTGGTTTTGCAATTGAGACTTGTTATATCCCCATGATGTGACCTAACACAATGTAATTGGTTCCAAAACAAGCCTACTGTGAGCTGCCATGGTGCAGTGCAAACCCTTTCATTCAAATCACAGCTGTCAAACATTTCCTTAGAGATATGACCTACTTCCTATATAAGAATGCTATAGGAAATATTGCTTCTCCCCTCCCCCCCCCAATTTGTAAATCCTGCGTCTGTCTCACCAAGTTCCATTTATTTGGACTTAAGTCACCCACCTGCCATATTGTCTACAGATCCTGGAACCCATCAATAACCTATCATCTGACTTGTCCGCTTTGGGTTCGTTTATCTCTCCAGTCATGAACCTAACCCGTTACCTTTGGGCTTATCCAAATCTGAAGACTGTGATATTCCTATAATTCCTGGTTTCATTATCCCTTAAAGCTACTTGACTTGGGTGACTCCTCCAGCTATCTGACCTGGACTGGAATTACCTGATTCTAGAAATGTAAAAGAAATTTTCTTGACATAAATTTCTTTTTATTTCCTCAGTGGAATCCTATATTTCATTCACTTCCTACCAAACAGCTGGAACTTCAACATATGAAAATTTTGTGTGCTTTTCTTTCCTACTGATCACTGGCTTGTAATGGCAGCTTATCCCTATTCCATGAAGGAAACTGCCCTGGGCTAAGGTCAGAGCTCTGAGGCATCCCCGGCACTGGGAGGTGTGTTCAACACACCACAAGGCTTCTGGTCCATTCATGTTCCACGAGTTCCTTCCAAATGGCAGCTACAGATCAATGCTCCATTGTCCTCACCAACACATCAAGAACATTTTTCTCAAATTTAAAGTATGTACTATTTTCCTATGGTTCTTCAAATACCTGACATTCATCTTTCCTACCTCTAAAATTCAATTTTTTGACATTATCTTTCTTAAATGTGTCTTGTTATTAAAAACAAAGCAAAAAAGACACAAGCCAAGCAGTGGATTCCTGGAACATGTTAGCAAGCCCACAGGGAGAAATACAGAAAGAGGTTTGACCCACTCACCCCTTCCAATAACAGGTCAGAGTATCACTTCACAAATGGAATAAGCTGAAAATTCGGTCTTGCTTTGAAATCTGCTTACCTAGAAAACCAGAACTTTACCTCACCAACTATTTAATAAGGGCAAAAGTAAAAACTGTCTGACCATCCCCCTACCACCTCAGTTTCTGAAAATGACAGGTTTTTTTTCAAGACATTAAAGTAATGTAGTAAAGTAGTTAAAGTAATGTCTTAGTAATGCATAGCCACAGAGTAGCAATTAATCGAGATTTTAGTGTATTTTTGTGAGACATCTTCTAAAAGAATATCAAGGATTATTTTCTGGTATCTTGAGGTACAAATATTTTTGTTTTGATTTTTAGAAGCAACTGTTTTTAAATTAGACAATTATAGTAACCATCTGAGAATGTAAGGAAGCTTCCAACAGTCTGCCAAGCAATGTCTGATGATGATTTTAGAGTTCATCATGATTTTTTGTGAGATCTTCCCAGTAATTCATAGTATGTCTTTTGAGAAAATGTGCCAATTCTCCAATAGCTCCTTCTTAGTTAACTTCTAATCCTTGCTTTTGCCTGACTTGTACACCAAATGCCTGGCCTCAGCCTGTGTGTGCTCATAACCTTGAGGAAGGATCCAGTGAGGAATCTCATCCTTGTGCAACTTATTGTCCTTATTCAGATCTCGAAGCTCAGAGCACTGCTTCTGTTCTGAAAGAACCCCGTCTGACTCCGGGTCATTGTCCTTGTGGGAAAACAAAGCAGTGATATACTCATCCTGATTCATGAACCCAACCCCATTCTTATTGATCACCAGGGTTTCCAAGACCACGTTTTCCTTCATGTGCTCAAACTCCTCGGATTCTATCTCGGTCTGCGGCCTTGAACCTTCTCTCATCACATGACAGCATTTTCTAAAAGGTCTGAACTGTCATGAAACTCAGCAGGGTTGCCTATGTAGTAATGATAGGTGGTCTGTTTATATTTTTACCAGGAAATTTTATAATCTTTGTCACAATCAGTTCATCCAGACTTTCATGACAGTGTCAAAGATGCACCTTTTTTGCACTCATTTGATCCAGGTTTTCAGTACCTTTGTATTAGCAAAGTCACCCCCATCACTATCTATTTCATCCAAAATCTTTCCCAGCCCCTCCAGGCTGGCCTAAGCTGATTGAAGGTCCTCTTAGGCCAGGAAGGCCTTGTGGACATAAATTTCTTCATATTGCTATCAGATATTATTGAGTCTATTCCAACTTGTAGCAAACAAATCTATGTATAATACCACAAGGACCTGTGTTACCCTCTAATGCCAAAGTCCTTTGTTGCAGCCACTGTGTCTATTCATCTTGTTCAGGGTTGCCTGATTTTTTGGTGTCTATCCACATTACCAAGCAGGATATTTTTTTCCAAAGACTGACCTCTCCTGATTACATGTGCAAAGTATGTGATGCAAAATCATCTGGTCTTTGCTTCCCCCCACCCTTTTTTAATCATTTTACTGGGGGCTCATACAATTCTTATCACAATCCAACCATCCATCCATCCATTCTATGTCAAGCACATTTGCACATTTGTTGCCCTCAGCATTCTCAATCATTTGCTTTCTACCTAATCCCATGGTATCAGCTCCTCATTTTTCCTTCCCTCCCTGCCACACCCTCCCTCATGAACCCTGGATGATTTATAAATAATTATTATTTTGTCATATACTACATTGTCTGGTGTCTCCCTTCACCCACTCCACTATAGTCTGTAACCAGGAAGGAGGTTATATGTAGATCCTTATAATCAGTTCCCCCTTTCTACCCCACCTTCCCTCCAACCTCCTGGTATCTGCACTTTCACCACTGGTCCTGAAGGGATCATCTGTCCTGGATTCCTATATTTCCTATTCCAATGTGTAGCAGTGTACCATTTTCTGGTCTAGCCAGATTTGTAAGGTAGAATTGGGATAGTGGGGGAAGAAAGTATTGAAGAACTAGAGGAAAGATGTTTGTTACATCATTGCTCTCCTGCATTCTGACTGACTCGCCTCCTGCCCATGCCCCTTCTATAACAGGATGTCCTGTTACATACAGATTGGCTTTGGGTCCAAAATCTGTACTCCCCTTCATTTGAAATGATATAATTTTATTCTTTGATGTCTGATACTTGATCCCTTCCACACCTTTGGGGTGCTTCTTCTATGTTGGCTTTGTTGTTTTTGAGCTAGATGACAGCTTGTTTGCCCTCAAGCCCTTAAGACCCCAGACACTTTATCTTTTGATAGCAGAGGGCCATCAGCTTTCTTCACCACATTTGTTTATGCACACATTTGTCTTCAGCTATCCTGTCAGGAAGGTGGTTCTCGCTTCTAAATAGCATTCAAGATCTATTTCAAGACATATTCGTTTGCTCTTGGTATTTTAAAAATGCTTCACCAACAACATAATTTAAACATATTAATTCTTTTGTCTTCCTTATTCAATGTGCAAATTTCACGTGCATATGAGGCAGTTAAAAGTACTATTGTTTGGACCAGGAACACCTTGGGCATCAAAATAGCTTTCATGATTTTATTCACTGCAATACATCATTTGAGTCCTTGATTTCTGGTACAGTGAGCATTCTATGTGCAATATTTCTGGTCTTATTCTCACCAGGGTAGCTTTCAATTTTCTTAAAACTTCTTCATAGTAATTCTGTGTGGTCATCCTGTGTCCTTTGAGAAAATCTATCAAGATTTTATCCTAGGAAGCATGTCAACATAGTCACTATAACCTTCTGAGATGATTTTGCTTCCTTGAATTTAACTGGCTTAGCAGATTCTTTTGCAAGCTGCTGATTTTTTTAGACCTTTTTTTTGAAGGAAGTCTACAGACAATAAGAAAAGTATATTAATATAAGAATTTGTCTGCTATCATCTATTGACTATAAAGACCCACATATTGTTCATGATAAACACATGCAGAGGAACCCAGAACCTATGTCTTTTGACTTATCTTTGTATCATAAACTGCCAGAAGCATGAAAATAAAAGATGTTTTGTAAAAAGTACAGCCAAAATGTCTCTGTGTTAGTCCAGGTAGACTAGAGGAACAAATTCATAAACACACATGGATATATGTGTATGGTTTATATGCAAGAGGAATGGGACATAAAGAAAGCATCCCAATCCAGTCCATTTTAAATATTAGCCCATATGCCCTATATCAGTCTATAAAGTCTTCTTTTGACTCAATAAGTCACAGGCCAGTGGGTGAAGAGTCCCGGTGCCAGCAGGTGTCTCCCCATGGCTCCTTGCTTCCAGGGCTCAGGATCCATCAGCAGCATCCAGTGGTGGTAAAAGCAACTCATCGCTGGCAGGGGTCTCCATGTGGCCTCTCCAGCTTCAGAGGTCTGGTTCCATCAGGGCAAAGACGTGTGGGTTCTCCTCTGGCTCCTTCAGCTCCTGGGATGCTGCCATTTTGCCTTATATGTAATTCATCGTCTCTGAGACTAACTCCTAACAACTGGGGAGATAGCTTCTCATCTCCATGAGGGAAATATTGTGAGATTTCCCAGAAGTCTCAGGAGAAAGTCATGCCCGCACGGAGCCCTCAATTGCTACTTAATGACTATTTCCAGATTAACAAGCCAGACTCCACCCCTACATCTCAATCATGAAATTAACATAAGCACATGACCACCACAGTCTCTTAGAAGCAAGGATTTACAAACTTGTGTGTGTTAGTCCGGGTAGATTAGAGGAACAGATTTCATAGACACACATATGGATATAAGGAAAGAGTTTATATACAAAAGGAATGTGACACTAAGAAGGCATCCCAATCCAGTCCAGTACAAAGTCATAAGTCCAATATTAACCCATATGCCCGAAATCAGTCTACAAAGTCTCCTTCCGACTCACAAAGTCACAGGTCATTGGGTGAAGAATTCTGGCTCTGGCAGGGGTCTCTCCATGGCTCCTTGCTTCCAGAGCTCAGGGTCCATCAACAGCATCCCACTCCAGCTTCAGAGGTCTGACTCCATCAGGGCAAAGCTGTGTAGGTCTATCTGCCGGCAGCTCCAGCTTCTCGGACGCTGCCATCTTGTCTTTTCTGTGACTCATCGTCTCTGAGAGTAACTCTCACAACTGGGGAAAATAGCTTCTCATCTTCACGAAGGAAGTATCGCAAAATTTCTCAGACATATCAGGCAAAAGCCATGCCCACAAAGAGGTCTCGTTGGCTACTCAGTGGCTATCTCCAGATTAACAGGATAGACTCCACTCCTACATTTCAATCATAAAATTAACATAAGCACATGACTGCCACATTGTCTCTCACATGTTGGCTATATTATCAAGAAGGATCTCACTCATTCACTGCCATCCAGTGGAGTCCAATTCACAACAACCCTATAGGAAAAAGTAGAAAAACTTGTGTGACTTCTGTGTCTGTAAATCTTAATGGGAATAGAAAGACTTATCTTTCAACAATGAAGTGGCTCTGTTTTCAAGTTTCTGACCTGAAGTTTAGTAGCTCAGTAACCTATCAGACCACCAGTCCCTTTGAAAGAACATCAGGCTGGATAGGGGTCAAAAAAAAGTGGAAGACTTTCATTGAGATGAATTAACACAGTAGCTACTATAGGGTTCAATTTTATCACTACTTGTTAGGGTGGCTCAGGACCAGGAAGTACTTTTCTCTTATCTGAATAAGGTCCCTATGGAGTTGGAAAAAGCTCCATGATACCTATCATCAAGATTTCTCCATCGTCAGACCCAATGTTGTTATCTAAAGTAAAGAAAGCTAACTAAAGTTCGCCCCATGTTTCTTTTAGATGTATTATTTTATTTTCAGCCCTTTGCAATTCTCTTCATTTAATCTAACAAAAATGAAAAAATAATTAATTTTTCTATTACTCTTCACATCAAAGTTTTATACCTTCTATATGAAGTATTATTCCTCCCCTACAAGTAGTTATTCTCTCAAAGTCTCCCTCCCTCCACTTCAAGCGTGACTAAGGTGCTGAAAAGCATGGAAAATATGAGCACAATGCAAGGAAATCCATAAGGTTAGGAATCTTCACACATTTAAATTAATCATGTCTGACATTGAAAACAAAGTCTTGCTGGAGAGAAATGTTCTTTGGCAAACCATGATAGTAATCTGATTGTGAACAATGCTTATTCATCATTTCTGTTGCAGAGGTTGGTGTGTATGAGAACAGTTAACATAAACATCAATCTCAAGACCAAGTATATTCCTGTGTAAAATCCCAATGATGAGGGTAGTTTAGGTTTGTAAAATAGGAAACCTGAGCCGATTGCTTCTTTCCATTTTTGTTTTCCTTGACAATCTATAGTGCTGGGAGTTACATGATTACAGTCAATTGCATAAATTCTACATGTATTTTTATATAATCTTGTTTTTATTTCATAATTTCTGCTATGATTTAAAAAACTGAGGAGCTCAGAAATCACAAAACAATTTGTAATCTGCTACCATATGCACTATTCCCACAAATAAGTTTTAAGTAGCATAATTAAATTAGATATCTGCCCCCACCACCCCATAAGCAGAAAACTTTTTAAATATTTCTTTAGGTCTCAGAAGTACCTTGGTATTATTTGAAATATTTATAATATTTTTTTTTCAAATTATGGGTGACTCTTCTAACTCCCTACAATGCTCCTCCTTTAGTCATATTATCTGCCTCCCATTATTCATTCTGTGAAATTATCCATGATTTAGCTACCCTCTATCTCAGTTTTAGTTTGAGGCCCTTTTTAAGGACTTCCTTTGGACTCTGTGATTATTTCTATCATTGATTTTATTGCATGGAATGAAATATAGTTATGGCAATGAGATCAATCTTTAACAGGAGTTTATTGATCATCTACTCTATGACTAGCTTGGAGAAAAATATGGGGTCCCTACATCCTGGAAGAATTCCTTTTAACCAACTAATTTTTCAATAAAGCCCTCTTCCTTCATTGAGGAACTGAATTTCTGATCATTATCTTTGAAAGCAAGTGAACAATCCTAGATATTCTCCTGAGACAACTTTTTCCAAACTTTCAGTCCATTAAATACTTTAATGTATTTCACTGGTAGTTGAGGAGGGTGGGAATATTATTTAGAGTGAATGGTCTTGTCTTCTCTGTCATGGGGGATGATGCAATAATTTATTCTCTGAATAGTGACCAAGTAATTAGAGTGGTTAATTTTATGGTGCTGACAAAATGCCATCAAGGGGGAGGGGAGTTTGATTTTTGTTCAAAGGCAGTTGGAAAGATGATAGAAAAGATTTTGAGCAGATAGAAGAAATCCCATTTAAAGAACTGACAGTTAGAGATTAGTGTCAAGCATTAATGAAGCTCTCTTCCTTGCTTACCCTTAGTGCCCTGAATTTTTTGGCTAGGATAAGGACTGAACCTATGACCTTCAGTAAAGTGTCATGATTCTTATGGATTTGAGATTTCCAAAAAGTTATGCAACATCCACACTAGATGCTCAATATTACATCAGATTGTGTCCTAAACTGAACATACTTCTTAACACCAAACACCCTCTTCTGCTTCCTCTTATTTCTCTGACGTGTGTCAACATCCTTCTCCTTGAACGATGCATAATCTGAGGAGATATCCTGTCCACTCCTACTTCTCCCTTGCCAAAAATGAACAATACTTATTGATTTTCCCTCTTAAATAACTCTCCACACCATTCCCTTATATCTGTCTTTAAAATGCTAACTGTAGGAACTTCCCACACAGATGGACTTCTTTGTCTCTTTGTACTCCTTTTCCTAGATATATGTTTGGTCTTTGTTGGTCATGCCCTGCTGGCTTGACCTCTGCTTTCCAAATGAGGCTGGCTAGGGAGCCATTGACAAGAGACCAGTGTCAAGGATTAAACTATTTTTTACTGTTTCCTAATTGACTGTGGGGAAATAGTCCTCGTTTTCAAAACATTTTTGTTCTATTTTAGTCTTTGTTATCAGTTTCTCATTTTTTACTCCCTCCCTCATGATCCTTTGATAATTTATAATTTTTTTCATGCCTTACACTGATCACTGTCTCTCTTCAACCACTTTCTGTTGTTCATGCCCTGGGATGGTAATGGTGGTGTTATGTGTCAATCATTGTGATTAGATCCCCCTTGCTCTCCTCACTTTCCCACTACCCTCCTGGTATCTTGACTTTCATTATTGTTCCTGCAGAGTTTATCTGTCCTTGATCCCTTGCACTGGAAGCTTTTATCTGTACCAATATACATACTCTATTCTATCTGGAGTTGTAAGTTATAATTGGGGTCATGATAGTGTAGGAGGTGGGGGGAGGGCAGGAAGCATTAAAAAACTAGAGGAACACTGTATGTTTTGTTGGTGCTAAACTGCCTCCTGACTACTCTTCTCTACTTTGTGTTCCTTCTGTGAGGGGATGACCAATTGTCTATAGATGGGCCTTGGATTTCCAGTCACACATACCCTCATTCACATTGATATGATTTTTTTGTTCTGGGGCTTTGATGACTGATACCTGATCCCATCAGCATCACATGATCACATGCTTCTTCCATGTGGGCAATGTTGCTTCTGAGCTAGATGGTCACTTGTTTATCTTCAAGCCTTTAAGACCCCAAACACTTTATCATTTAATATTTGGCGCCAATGCTTTGGAAAGTTGTCCAGTTGCTTTCTGTTAAAAATTTTTCTAATGGCCTTTACATCATTTATTTTTTTTCCCTTGGTACATAATGTGTCTCTTTTTTGTTCAGAAGGCACCTGATACAGAGTAAGACAAGTATCTCACTGAGAGTACATGTCTGAAGTCATCACTGATCATGAAGACATATTTGAAGATGTTAGACTTGGAATGAAACTGTGCTTTTATGATCTGAAATCATCATCGCAATATTTGTGACTGATCCCGCCTTGTGTGTTATTGTTTTATTCCTATAAAATAAGCTTATAACCCACCAATTTATCTTTAGTACATGATATCTGGTACACTATTTTCATTTTATGAAGATTTATGAGCTAAATAAGTTTAAAAGTAGTGTTGCTAGCTAAATCAACTGTGATGACACACACACACGCACAAAGCTAAGAGTATTTAAATGAGATCACAGCCACTTTGAATGTAGCTTTTTATGCTTATTATCAAACTCTGTTGTGGGTTAGAATGAAAACTGACTTGATGAATTAAGGAAAAAACATTCCCATAGTCAGAGAAAAGGGGATCATTCAGAAACATTCAAAAACATTCTAAGGTCAATCGAGGGTGTTGAGTTCTATTTATGATGGGCATTCACAATAAAACTTCAGAGTGCAAGCCAATAACTCAACTATTCAGATCCCTTCAAGTTTGTTTCCCAAGTCACTTTGCTTACCTAAGCTCATCATTTTCACGTAATGATAACAGCAGAAGCATCTGTGGAAGTTCTTTATTCAATAATTCAATAATAATATATTCAATAATATAGTTTAGAAAACATTAAGGGTATCATTATAGTATTCATTCTTAAATTCTTTGTAATCAAAAACTAAGGAAAATATTCTCTTGCAAAGTAAAGGTCAGCTCTGTTGTGTGAATTTGTTAGTCAATGACAGCTATTTGGGAGTATATTTATTTATTAATGTTATATTATTATATAAATTATGTATTATATAAATATATATCATAATATATTTATTTAGTTTTTATTTTATATCATTCTAATGCCTATTGTAGATTAATATTCTTATTTCAATCAACAAAAATTTGCAAAATTTCATTGTAGCTTCAATATAGACACTTGGCTTACTAAATAATAATGTGAAGTGGAGAAAAGGGGTGTCCCACATCTAGGCCAGCTACAATATTAGAAAAGACAGCATTTATGCCACAGGCAGGAATATTTTCCTCAAGCATACATGCAATCATTTGACATTTATTGAGTTCTTACTATACTATATGAGTCTCTGAATGGTGCAGTTGAGTAAGTGCTAAGCTGCCAAGACTGGGTATTGCAACACTCACATGGATACCTTGGAGGAAAGATCTGGTGGCTGGCTTTTAAATGGTCACTGCTTCAAGAACCCTATGGAGGGTACTTTTACACTGAAACACACGGATTTTCCAGGAGGCAGAATCTACTCCACAGCTACAGGAAGGGTGTGTGTATATTTTAAGCAATACCCATTTCACTAAAGAAAAAGAAAGACATGACATAGGCTGGGGTACTTCCATGGAAAGGACCATCAAAGACTACATTCTTTCAAGTGGCTCTGATTGAAAATTTGCTCCCAAAAGTCAAGATTTTAGTTAATAAAACCTAATATATATAATCTAAAATGTGCATCCCTGCCAACAGAGTTTAGCAGAGGACTCTATATGGTTGAAAATCTTTTGATTATCAAAATTGAAGCTCTCTGTGTTAAGATGAGTTGAATAAAGGAACAAATTCACTGGCACTCATATATGTGTAAGAAACAGCTTTATATCAAAAAGTAGACATATATTTAGAAACCTCCCAGGAAGTCTAATATAAGCAGATCATTTGATACTAGTCTATAACTTCCTCTTCAGAGTAATGAAGCTGTTGGACCTTATGTTCTTCCTACTCAATAAACTTGAGGAACACCATGACAGGCTCCAAAAGAGCTGAAACTCAGGGTAGGCCTAAGTTTCTATTTCAGAGAAAACCGTGACTTCCCTAAAGCAGATGCATCACCCAGACACAGGAAGAAGCATTCAAAATTCAACAAGTCCCTGACAGTAAACCACAGAAGGGCATGGAAAGCAGCTCTCCAATAGAGAACAGCCACCTTCCCTCTAATGGGACTTTATGGCGAGAAGGGGGAGGGGCACTCCCCTTACTTAACCTGAAACTATAAAAACAGCTTTGTGTGGTGGTCGGGTCGAGGATATGGGAAACCGCTGCACAGGGTAGTGGTGTGAGCCCGACCTTAGCTTAAGCTAAAAAATAAACTCCTTTTGTTCCTTTGCATCTCAAGTGTCATTTTCTGCACTTCTTGGGTAAGCTTTTCTCCCCGGTCGAACAAAGCCACAATTGCAGTTCTGCAAATGCCACAATCCTATAATTATTTCAACATATCCCTGATCTATGAGAGTTCATAAGCCAGCCAATTCCTGCATTCATTACCCCTATTTTGGGTATCGAATTTCTATAGTGTTCATTTGATGTGAAGAATCTTCATCCAGACTCCTTGTGAGTCTGCATCCATAAGCAAGTTAAATCAGGAGAGGCAATATGTCAACTCAGCAGGAATATGCAATTCACAGGCTCAAAAATCTTTTTCCACTGGCTTAGGTTCAGGTCAACAACATGTAGAATGCCTTGCTTAGTCTCACCAACATCCCCATTGGCCACCTTGACTCTCTATCATGGAGCCTGTAAAAATTCTCAACCACCCTAACCCCTTTAGGCTGTTACACTGTAAGCTCAAGTTCCACACAACTATCTAAAGTTTCAGGCCAGCCAAACTACTCTTGCGTTTCACTCTAGTCCCTTTAAACCAAGTCCATAGGTGACAGTGATCAGACTAACCCCATCATTTTCTTACTCTTTTCCTCTAACTTCCACTCAACGAGTGATTCCAGATGGTCACCTAGTAAGCATTTTAGGCTGCCCTTGGCTCTCTTTAGCCTTTAGTTCTAGAGAGGACAGTTCTTTCATTGCTCTAAATTTTCCCAGCTTCAGGAGCTAACCTCCAATTCAAAGTACAAAAAGGCTAAATGACTCCTACCCCCACCCCACCCCCAATTTAGTCTGCCAACAGATTTTTCAACAAGTCTTTTCAAATGCAAATATACTGAGAACTGGAGGCACTGGTTGGGGCTTACCTATTCACAGCCTTCTTTGTAGGTGTTTCCTTTGAATCCATTAACAGATATAATGTAATAAATGAAGACAGTGGGCTCACAAACTTTTTATTCAGACTTCCCAATAATTCTTTCTATCATACATTATGTCAGCTGCATACCTAGTGTGTCAGTTCAGAGCCAGTCTCTAGTAATCCCTGAAAAGTTTGATTATTTCCTTTTCCCCAATGAACAGTCAGTTTTGTGAAAGGCCTGAGGTCCCTTTGAGGAAGGCTAGAAGGACTAACAGCATAAACCTTCGGTGATGTGCCAGGGTCCTTCTTCCAAGGGACCCAGCCTTTCCCTCATTCAAATGGTTGTGGGTCTGTAAATTGGCTCAGGTCTGGGAATTGGTCGATTGATCATGACTGCCTATTCCTCTGTTCACCTGATTCAGCATTCTTCTGCATGTATAAGTCACATAAATATTTAGTAGGTTTCTCATCTATTTCACTCCTAGGGACACCATGACTAAGTAGCCAATGCCAATTCCACACAAGACATGCTGCTTTGATTACCACGAAAACCTTGTTGTCTATTATAACCACGTCCACCCTGTCTCTGTTGGTTCACTGCTGACACTTGCCCTCTGTTACCACAGAGTCCAATCAGCCCCATCGTGGGCAAATGTCGGAGTTCACATAAGGCAGTTCCCACAGTCAATCCTGGTGCACACAACAAAGCAATTATAGGAGACTTCAAAGATGCTGGGGCCCACCTCACAAACTTATTCCTTATGGTTGTAGTGAACAATATGTCCTCAGGACACCCCCTTTTGGGGTCTATGGGAATATCCTGATAGATCCATTCCACCATACCAATTTCTCTCAGCTTTTGGATGCCTTCTTCTACAGTGTACCAAGGTAGGTCGGGCACCTCAAGTTGGCCTAATCTAGGACATCTGTCAGCCCATGCCTTAGTGAACCAGCCAAATAAGGAATTGGTTCCCCTCTTAGCCTCTCTTGCAGAGACATTGAAAGAAGAATCTGTGCTTAGGGGTCCCATATCCAGAAACTCAGACTGATCTAACATTACATTTCTTTCACCTGTATCCCACAATTGATCACGTGGTCGTAATTGGTAGGTAGAACTACCTTCTTCTACTATCCATTCTGTATTACCTTTGCCCTCAGCAATCACTTCAGCTGGTTGTGGTTTTTTGCCTGGTGGGGTGACCCAGACCTTCATTCCTGAGGGGTCTAGGTCATTAGATGTCCTATCATGATGGGGTTGCTGTAATTTACCATTAACTTTTATCACAGGGCATGGTAGCACTAAGAGTCGGCCTATGGGATCTCTTGGATTCCAGATATATTTCTCTTTATCCCCATTATGTAACACCAGTCCAATTTCTTCTTGATAATCTGGATCAATCACACCACTCTGTTGATCCAAAGGCATGAGAAGCCCAAAGTGGCCAGGGGGCATTCTCAGCTGCCAGTTCAGTGGAATCCATGCTGTGTTTCCAGGTGGGAGAGTCCCTTCTTTCGGGACCAGGACCTCCAGTCCCAAAGAACATAGGGTTGCTGGGACAGGAAGCAAAAATGCTGCAAGTGGGTCAATAGGAGTAATAGTGAGTGGTGCCACTCCAGTTTCCACCCCTTGGTTCCTGGACCCATGAATCCTGGCTATTGGAGACACAGCACCATATATTGGCCGCTGGTTTAAAGCTTATACAGCTTCCTGGAGAACACTGCCCCAGCCTCGCAAGT